>JANFOE010001674.1:0-63584 GCA_025667525.1 Glebionis coronaria | reverse complement strand
TTTAAAATCACCCACGTGCGTTTTACAAGAGTTTACTCAAATCAACGTATAACGAGAATTCCTAGTGATCGCGATACCGACGGATGCCCAAAAGTTTATAATTTATTATCGATTGTTTCGATAATTAATATTTTCGATGATGTCATTTTTAATTACGTATTAAGTCGTGTCGAGAAATCATATTTATGATGCATTATAACTTTTGAAAAGTATTTTTACGAAACCTGAGCCATGTAAATATTTTCAATATTTACTAATAACCATTTTCTACCCTTTAAACTATTAATTGTTCTTAAGTCCACAAGTTTTAAACTTGGCAACTTGGGTCCCTCCACTACCAACATATATAAAGTAAATTTCTTTTACCAAAGCACATACAAAAACACTTTAACAAAAAAAATAACACAACTCTCTCCTTCTACCTTCATTTTGTCGCCACCCCCTTCACCATAAAAACCATCATCACAAATTTTTCTAGTGTGATTCAAGAAAAACAAAGCTAAGACCCATGTTCCAAATCTTCTTGTCATTCTAATGATACAAAAATTTCATACATGCATCATGTTTTCAGGATTTTATAGTTTTGTGGTTGGAAAGTGTTTTGATCATCTTGCATGTGTTGTATATGTAATGATCTGCATGTTTATTTTTTATCTTTGATTTTTGTTAAAATTTGATCACAAGTGTTTTAGGAGTGTTTTGTTGATGGGTTTAATACTGGAGCAATATTAGAGGTTTGGAAATGATTAGCTTTGGTGTAAAAATTGATTTGACATGATTTCTAAAAGTGTATTTTGGGACAGCAGGTCTAGAACAAATTTTTCGTGGGTTTAAGTTTTGATATAAGCTGAGATTATTTGATTTTGTTGTTGCGTTTTCCGAGACGCTCGTTTCAGTATAAAATAGAGCTTCTAACTCATTATGAGTCAAAAGTTATGCTAGTTTTAGTATTTTGTCCCAAATTTGGAGTCGAGTAAAGTGTTGAGCTGATGGATTTTAAAGTATGAACCTTTGGCTCAAACTTTGGTGAGGTCCTATACAGGTTATAAGTGACCTTGACACCAATTTTCATTTAAAACGGACAAGTCTAGATAAGGTAGATCGGTGTGTACATTCGGGGTGTACTTGCTGGTTTTATTTTGCACACATAGTTCAATGCTTGTGTTGCGTGAGTTTGAGTATTCACCATCGGACATGGTGACTTACTCAAGTTCTTAGTCATTATATAAATGACTTAGCTACTGGTCCGAGTAAGGTAAACGGATAGTTTTACTTCCGTTGACTTGGCGTTGTATGACGGGTCAAATTCAAGGGCACAAGTGTTTAATCGTGTAGTGTTGGATAAGCGGGTTAGTATGAATTCATTTGGTTCGTGTCTATGATTCCGAAATATGAATACTCTGAAAACATTTGAGACTGATTATACTTGATATATATCGATATTTGAGTTCGAGTCTTAACGCCGCCTTATTGTGATAGGTTGCGGTTTTCGTGTTTCCCGGGCATCCATATCGTCGGTGATCGTCTCACTACCATTGTTTCTACTCAGTTGTTGAGTACCGTGATTGACTTACCTCGTGGCTAAGGTGAGTTCATAGCCCCTTTTTACTTATACATGGTTTCTAAACACTGGGTGAGATTATACATGGTGGAAGACAACCATTTAAAAACTATATGCTATCCAGAACTTGTATGCTATCCAGAACGTGTATGCTTTCCAGATTTTCGATATTATTATTGCTTTTTAGTCTAGCCTTGAGTTTCATTCTCTCCGATCATGAACCGTTAATTGTCCTATGTGCATTGCGTGAAGCACGAATGTTGTGGGTGGATCCATCAGGATTGACTATCCCCGTCCCATGTTGCGGTTGTTTAACCATGACGCACTAATATTTGTTTATACCTGAGTATTTAGGTTGAATACTGACGTAAGTTAAGCTTCGGTTCATGAACTAAACAGCAATAATAATGGTTTCGGACTATGGTTGACGTATATGACCATACTCCATACTACTTGTTTTACAAATGAATGCTTGTGTTCCACACCTTTACTGCTAAACCTATGAATATCACTCAACTTTATGTTGACGATTTTACTTGTTTAATCTCAGGTATTATTACTTAGCTTTGCTTGGATGTAGCCCGCAGGATATTATCGCAGCTTGGAGATTTCTGTGATGCTTTTAAAAGATTGGTTTTAGTATAAACTGTCAGAAATTTATTATATCTTTTGAGCAACTTTATGTTATAAATCATGATGAAATAATATATCTTTCCGCATATAAAACTATGGGACCTATGTTTAAAACTCGGATCTTTTATGATGTAATGTATATGTTTTTATTACGTCAGCTTTGTGTCAACTATAATTCATTGTTTCTTGTATCATGACGTGTTACCCCCTCGTTGCGTAGTTGTTCCATATCAAATTTTGGGGGTCTCACAGATTGGTATCAAAGCGATGGTTATAGGGAACTGAGTCATTTTTCAAAACTTAGTCTATAACCGAAGTTCAAACATTTCATGTTTCTAAGTGTCAAACACAGAATCTGCCATTGTTGTTCGATATCTGCGCGGGTAACTCTCTAATCCTTATTATTTACTTTTAATTATCATTGTAGTATTTCTTCTCCTGATCACATGTTGAAATATTACATTACCCTAGTGACGATAATTACTATTTCTTTTCAAGGCCTTGTGCTTCATGAATTATCATTGAATATTACCGTGATTACATCTGCTCTTACTGTATTTCTTGAATTCTTGTTCTTGTGAATTCATCTTATTGCAATGATTTTATATCGTTATGACGTTACATACTTGTATTCATAGCGCGTATGCTGCTGACTTTTCATACTCACTTTTCTCTGTACTATTGCTACCTTGTTTATGTGTGATACGACTGACCTCATATACTCGTTCGTTTTGAAAAACATGTTTTTCTCGATCACTGTCACATGTTGTGCATACACTCGTGATACCATTGTTCGGGATTGAATAAGTGTTGTTTTTTATGAAACTTCTGATTTTCATTTTACTACCGTGCGTGTTGCTTTCATTATTAAACCTCTTTAAAATATCTATTTAGATATGCAGATTTTTTCCGACCATTCGTTACTGAATGTCTAGTCTATTGACCATTGTTAGCCTAATGTGTCTCCGGAAAAGACTAAAAGACATCGTGTGAGTCACACATCTCGAAGAATTCCTTGAATCAATGCTGAATAATATCGTGAGTTTTCATAATCTTGATTGATTTTTACGTCACCGTTTTACACACAATTGTTCATGGATTACATTTTATTTCATTGACCATTCTATATGACGACTTCGAGTTTCAACGTTCACTTTTATCTTGGAAGTATCATCGTTATCTTGTAATTCATCCTCTCTTATGGGGCGATTGTTTGGAATGCAATTCTATTTCTATAAACTTGTACCCTCCCTTTTCATTACCCTCCTTGCTCCGGGAGTGTAACCCGTTAATGCTCCATTTCTTTCTCGGCGTGTCTTGTGATTTTGGAAAATCACACAGCCAAGAGACCTTCCTGCATTGCATCTTGAAATCGAATGCGTCGTCTTTGATTTCTTAGATTTTCATTGGTATTCTTGAACCATTTCTATACTGTGTTTTCTTTACATGATTAATTATGCAGTTTATTCTCTTTCGTCTTTATGGAATCCACAAGTTTCATGTGTACATTAATTCTGAGTTATTATGAAATTTAGATTTAATTTCAAGTTGTGTCAAAAAAATATACTTCGTACAGAAACTTTACAGGAAACTTAACAGTGTCGAGAAAATATTTTTATAAACTTTAGAAATAAAAATATATATTTCTACTTGTTGAGACGTCCGTTTAGGATATAAAATTCGACCCGAAAATCTTAAAGACGAGCAAGTTACGCTCATATGAAATTGTAAAACTTTAGAACTAAATTTCTGCATATTTCTAAAACATCATTTTGTTGACAGATTTAATGCAAAGGCATTTTCGTCCATTTTTGATCCGTTTCAAGTCTCGAGTAAACCTAGAAAGTTGTTCAAAACATCTTTTTACATCGAATTGCATTAGACTTCGAGTCTTAAAAATATAATTTAGCGAGTTAATGGGTCTGGTCAAACCCGAAAGTCAAACCCAAAAAGTCAAAGTTGACAAAAAGGAGTCAAAGCTAATAGACTTTAAAAATATAGTTTGAAGCATTCTTGAGTTCGTTTGAGCTCGTAAAACTTTAACTAATGATATTTTACAAAATAAAGACATTGATTGCGTTTGAAAACGTTTACGAATAGTAACTTGAGCTCGGTCATACATAAATCTTGAACTTTTAGGAACCAAGTGATTTGACAAACTGATGTTCTACTTTCTTAAAAGTGTATTTTTGTCAAATAAATTACGATGTGAACACATACGGATTCCTTATTCCTTTATTTTATTTATGACTTATTTGTCCTTCTACCTTGTCTTTCTTTGCTTCTATCATACCACTGATTTGGACCGAGAACTGAAGTTCTTATTTTCATCGTTCGTTATCATCTTGACACGTGTTTCCTGACGACTCCTGCTAAACCTCTTGGAAACCTTATCACCTTGTAACCATTTCATTGACCGTCTTGAACTACTCTTTATTACCCTCATGTAACTCACTCGCTATTTTACATGTTACCATATACACTCAAACAGATATTGTTTGCAAATCATTTTACAAAATATTCCGCTTGGGTATTATTAAAATACTGGAATGTTGCCTCATAAAATTAATTTATATTAATTTTACAACGTATTTTTATAAATTGTTCTACTATGGTCTTATAAAGAACTCTTGTAACAATACAAATTGTTGAATTAAATATCTAGCCAATATCTTATTAGCGAAGAGTTTCATAAATTATTTTGACACCCTTTTTACAAATGACATTATATGTCTATTTTAAATTATATGATATGTAATACTGGTTTGACGAAGATGAGCATCGCATTGCTAGTCCTAAATTATGCATCGCTTGATCACCTATGCTTAATTTAGAAGGAGCCATGCAGGACCGAATAGTAGTCACCTTAAATATTTAACCAAGAATCAACTTTTTAATTAGGTTCCTTAAAAATTTTGATAAAATAAAGTTTTGAAAACTTTTACATCTTATGCGAGTAGCCGAGTTCGCGACATACACGTATGAACCCTTATCTTTTCTTGAACAAAGTACATGCCTCGAGCACATATTTTCTTACTCCACGAACCTTGTTTTACTTGCTACTTCATCATCCTCATGATACAATTTTCGTTACCATTTGCCTAAATTCTTACCATTGATATCAGACTTGAAAGTTTCAACGTTGTTATGCTTCTACATCGATCGACCTTCTCTATCTCTTTTGGTAGACCTTCGAAACGTCTCTGGACGCGATTAATGATTTATGACTGGACGTGAACGATGATTTCGTGTAATTGTCATTATACGTGTTAAACTCTATTGTTTTGAATTTCATTAGTGTCAATCATGTGTTGATTTCACCTTTCATTGCTAATGTTGTTCATTTTATTAGAATTACTCTCAAGTAACTTCTTAATAATTTTCTATGATTTGAAAATTCGTTGTGTGGCTTTTCTCTTTGGATCGTGTATCGACCATCGAGAACTTAATAAGCCGTTGTTGGTGACACCAACTACACTCAAGAAGTGATGACTTGCTATAATCCGTTGTTTCTTGTTATTTCTATCATCGACGCGTATATTTTATCATGTTTGTTAAGAATTGATACGACTTTTATTTTATTTCCTTGTGTTATTGCTCGCATACAAATTGTTGACCTTTATATGTCTCATATTCGTTGTTGTCTGGTTACCTTTTGCAAACCATAATATGTCAAGCTGTACCTTTTAAAGTAATTGATTTTATCATACTTTGCCTTCAATATAATGAAATTACTAAATTAATTTATAATTTCTAACAATGATTCTAAATAATTTGGAAACTTGATTTTCCCTAATGGGAATGTTAAACCTGAGTTTTTAACAATAACTCCATACAGTCACCCAAAAGCTCTTAAGCTGGTCAAAATAACTACTCTGAACTGTTATACTTTTGCTTTGAAAATCCTGATCAAGAAAAAGATATAGCAACAGCTTACACACTAAATATAGATAGTTTGATTTTATATCACTATACCTTGTAAAATTTTCTTTTAATCAAGAGAATATTTAAAACTAAATTCTAAAGTAATACCAAAATACTAGACAACTGATTTTTGACAGCTTGTATTTTGAATAATTAAATGTAATTCATTTTTCCCTTCTATTTATCTTGTAACTAGGTTCTTACATTTTAAGGTTGTCATGTTTTACAGTTGCACGATTTGCGACTCCTTGTTGATTAACAATCTTGATTCATTTTAGCGCACTTTGTCCGTTTAAGCTTTTCGTGAGTTCGTTCTAACCCTTGATATACCTCCGTACTAATAGGTCTTTATTCTAATCCGTGTTTGAAAATTTATCCGAAAACGAGCTAAGAAACTGAAGCGTAGTGAATGCTAATTGTGAATATTCGCCTTGGTGCAAAAATTACCTGGGAAGCAATGAAATTGTTCTACACTTTGTACCTCCTCTTGTTTGCATCTTCTGCTGTTTCCAGGAGAACTCTGAGGGACCAGAGTTCCTTTAGGGGGGAAGACTGTAAGAACCCGTACTTTCCCAGCGTTATTTTATTATTTTATTCGTGCTTCTTGAATTTTTCCACATATTACGTTTTCTTATATTCTTATATGTAAATCCTGAGATCATGATAATTTTAATAAATTATACTTTTCAAGTATTTTCTGATCATTGATAAATACTTTATCGGGAATTATAAAATTCTTATTTTATTTTTCCATATTTAATTTAAATCAAAGTTTTTGATTTAAAATCACCTGCGTGCGTTTTACAAGAGTTTACTCAAATCAACGTATAACGAGAATTCCTAGTGATCGCCATACTGACGGATGCCCAAATGTTTATATTTTATTATCGATTGTTTCGATAATTAATATTTTCGATGATGTCATTTTTAATTACGTATTAAGTCGTGTCGAAAAATCATATTTATGATGCATTATAACTTTTGAAAAGTATTTTTACGAAACCCGAGCCCGTAAATATTTTCAATATTTACTAATAGCCATTTTCTACCCTTTAAACTATTAATTGTTCTTAAGTCCACAAGTTTTAAACTTGGCAACTTAGGTCCTTACACTACCAACATATATAAAGCAAATTTCTTTTACCAAAACACATACAAAAAGACTTTAACAAAAAAAATAACACAACTCTCTCCTCCTACCTTCATTTTACCGCCACCCCTTCACCATAAAAACCATCACCACAAATTTTTCTAGTGTGATTCAAGAAAAACTAAGCTAAGACCCATGTTCCAAATCTTCTTGTCATTCTAATGATACAAAAATTTCATACATGCATCATGTTTTCAAGATTTTATAATTTCATGGTTGGAAAGTGTTTTGATCATCTTGCATGTGTTGTATATGTAATGATCTTCATGTTTACATTCTAAAAAGGTTTATTTTTTATCTTTGATTTTTGTTAAAATTTGATTGTAAGTTTTTTAAGAGTGGTTTATTGATGGGTTTAATACTAGAGCAATATTAGAGGTTTAGGAAGGATTAGCTTTGGTGAAAAAATTGATTTGATATGATTTCTAAAAGTGTATTTTGGGACAGCAGGTCTAGAACATATTTTTCATGGGTTTAAGTTTTGATATAGGCTGAGATTATTTGATTTTGTTGTAGAGTTTTCTGAGACGCTCGTTTTGATATAAGATAGAGCTTCTAACTCATTACGAGTCAAAAGTTATGCTAGTTTTAATATTCGTGTACCGGGAGACGCAAATCGACACAATCTGAAATTGTGGTTGATTTTGGGTCGACTCTCGGGGACTTTAGACTTGGTTAGATTATGGATACTACTGATTTTCAAAGTTTATAAACTTAATTTGATGAGTCTAGTAGTGGTTTTAAAAGGTGGATTGTCAAGTTAGTACTTTTAAAGCGGTATGAACGGTTTTATAAAACAAGTATACAATATGTCCCAAATTTGGAGTCGAGTAAAGTGTCGAGCAGATGGATTTTAAAGTATGAACTTTGGCTCAAACTTTGGTGAGGTCTTATACAGGTTATAAGTGACCTTGACACCAATTTTCATTTAAAACGGACAAGTCTAGATAGGGTAGATCGGTGTGTACATTCGGGGTGCACTTGCTGATTTTATTTTGGACACATAGTTCAATGCTTGTGTTGCGTAAGTTTGAGTATTCATCATCGGACATGGTGACTTACTCAAGTTCTTAGTCATTATAAATGACTTAGCTACTGGTCCAAGCAAGGTAAAGGGATAGTTTGACTTGCGTTGACTTGGCGTCGTATGATGGGTCAAATTTAAGGGCACAAGTGTTTAATCATGTAGTGTTGGATAAGTGGGTTAGTATGAATTCATTTGGTTCGTGTCTATGGTTTTGAAATATGAATACTTTGAAAACATTTGAGACTTCTTATACTTGGTATATATAGATATTTGAGTTTGAGTCTTAACGCGCGCCTTATTGTGATAGGTTGCGGTTTTCGTGTTTCCTGGGCATCCATATCGCCGGTGATCGTCTCACTACCATTGTTTCTACTCAGTTGTTGAGTACCGTGATTGACTTACCTCGTGGCTAAGGTGAGTTCATAGCCTCTTTTTAATTATACATGGTTTCTAAACACGGGGTGAGATTATACATGGTGGAACACAACCATTTAAAAACTTTATGCTATCCAGAACGTGTATGCTTTCCAGATTTTCGATATTATTATTGCTTTTTAGTCTAGCCTTGAGTTTCATTCTCTCCGATCATGAACCGTTAATTTTCCTGTGTGCATTGCGCGAAGCGCGAATGTTGTGGGTGGATCCATCGGGATTGACTATCCCCATCCCATGTTGCGGTTGTTTAACCATGACGCACTAATATTTGTTTATACCTGAGTATTTTGGCTGAATACTTACGTAAGTTAAGCTTCGGTTCATGAACTAAACAGCAATAATAATGGTTTCGGACTATGGTTGACGTATATAACCATATTCCATACTACTTGTTTTACAAATGAATGTTTGTGTTCCACACCTTTACTGCTAAACCTATGAATATCACTCAACTTTATGTTGACGATTTTACTTGTTTAATCTCAGGTATTATTACTTAGCTTTGCTTGGATGGGAGCCCGCAAGATATTATCGCAGCTTGGAGATTTCTGTGATGCTTTTAAAAGATTGGTTTTAGTATTAACTGTCAGAAATTTATTATATCTTTTGGGCAACTTTATGTTATAAATCATGATGAAATAATATATCTTTCCGCATATAAAACACTGGGACCTATGTTTAAAACTTTGATCTTTTATGATGTAATGTATATGTTTTTATTACGTCAGCTTTGTGTCAACTATAATTCATTGTTTCTTGTATCATGACGTGTTACCCCATGGTTGCCTAGTTGTTCCTTGTCAGATTTTGGGGGTCTCACATAGCATTATGGTTAATTTGTCGTAATACGTGTGTACAAGATCATAGTATAGTCTTATCATAGACAATACCTTGGTGATCTTATATAAACCGTAATTTGGAGAATTAGGTTTTGTTCGAGAGAATTCCTTAGCAAAAGGTATGTGAACCCTAACTCGATTAATTATAACTGTGTTAATTATGATCTTTTTAAATCGCTCCGGTTTATGTGCTTTGATCTCGTTTAGAGTTTTAATAATTGTTATGAATAATAAACCATCAACTTCATGTTCCTATACACCATAGCAAATCTAGAGTTGAAAGAAAACATAGGCAATTATTAGAAATGGCAAGAGCTCTCTTATTTCAAGCTAATTTTTCTTTACACTTATAGGATACTGTATCCTACCGCTTATTTAATAAACAAATTACTCTCAAGAGTGCTTGATAACAAAAGTACATATGAACTCTTGTACAACATACCACATTGACTTGATCATCTTAAAGTAATTGACTGCAAAACAAATGCGTATAATTCAACTTCTGACAAATTGAAACCAAAATCTACACAACTATGTTACTTGGATATCCACAAAACCAAAGAGGCTACATATAATATTAATTTCCTTTAATAAAAAAAATACAAAAATACCTATAGATCTTTGTACGTTCGACAAAGACCACCCACACTATTCACCTAAAGAACTATATTAACCTTCGAAAATGGAATTGTTCAGAATCTCACTTCTCCCTATACTCCACAACAAAATGGTGTATCCGAAAGGAGAAATTGTACAATATTAGATATGGTGCATTCTATGTTTAATCTTACAACTTTGCCATTATCCTTTGGGGACTATGCTTTAGAATCTACTATTCGCATTTTAAATATGGTTCTCACGAAGAAGGTTGATAAGACATCATATAAACTATGGCATGGCAAAAAGCCATATTTGTCTTATTTAAATGTCTGGGGTTGCGAGGCGTATGTGAAACGTGACTCAGTGTGATAAACTCCAACAACGATATGTGAAATGTATCTTTGTAGAAAGATAATTAAATGCCCGTCGTAACGGTATAATTTTTTTCGCATAACGATTAACGGTTTAAGAGATATTAATGTTTGAGAAAAAGGAGGAAAATGGGTTTTTGTTTAATGTTATCCACTGGATTAGGATGAAGATGGATGGTAGATATTAGTACCTTTGTATCTAAATAAACTTTTGATATCCAAATGAACTTAAATCTTCCAAGAAAGGTTTCTAACCTATGGAAGTTAAGCAATAATCTAAGTCATGAGATGGATGCATCTACTCCTGAAGAGGAGGATTACATGAGAAAGGTACCTTATGCTTCGGTTGTAGGATCTATGATGTATGATGTTAGATACACAACGCTTGATGTGTCGTTTTACTCAGAACTTGGTCAGTCGTTACCAACAGAATCCAGGGAAGCTCCACTGGACTGCTGTTAAACATATTCTAAACTATTTGAGAAGTACGAAAGATATTTTTTTGGTATTTGGATGGAAACCAGACACAAAATTGAATGTAATAGGTTTTTGTGATGCGTCTTGGCAATGTGATAAAGACGATACGAAGTCTCAGATGGGTTACGTGTTTGTTATCAATGGAGGAGCAGTTGACTGGAAGAGCAAGAAGCAGACAACGATTGCAATGCATGCTACTCAATCTGAGTACATGGCTGCTTCAGAAGCTGCAATGGAAGCTGTTTGGATTAGGAAGTTTATTGAAGATCTTGGAGTGATGCCCTCAATAAAAGACCCTATTGATATGTATTGTGACAATTCTGCTGCAATCATATTCACCAATGATTCTGGAGTAATGAAAGGCGCCATACACTTTAAACTTAAATATCACTACGTTCGAGAACAAGTTGAAGCTCGTGAAATCAAATTATTAAAAGTCCGCACATATGATAACGTAGCAGATCCTTTAACTAAGGTGTTGCCTAGAGGAAAGGTTACTGAACATGCCAAAAGCATTGGGCTTCATTAGCTAGGGATTTCATGCAATAAATCTATGATTAGTATTTGGATAAAGGATGTTAAGACATTATTATTTAGTGAAATAAAGTTTGAGTTACCTTTATTCTTGTTATTTAATTTTGTATCCTATCTTATTTACATGTTTTAATCCATGAATATTATTTTATATTCTAAATGTTCATTGTCGATTAATAATATGGGAGTATTATTAAATTAAGACAAATTAAAATTGCGATAGAGTATACTTGAAAGTATATTGATCGATTTCGGATGATATTCGATGAATCGAATATTGGACTTATCCCAACTATATGTTATACTTTATGGATCTTTGTCGTTAAGTATATCATAAAATAGTTATCCTCTGACCTGAGATACCAGAAAACTTTCATGGATCTAGTGCATCTCTATGAAATAATCTAACGCTAAACGTAACTGATAGCTATAAGGGTTATTTTCAGAAGTGTTGCAAAATTCATGGGTTTTGCTTGTAGTCAATATGGAATTTATTTCCTCCAATTTGTTTTGGAGTTTTAATACAGCTGGGCCCCTCGTGGGATTAGTAAGATGTTTGTGTGGTCACACCCAAATGTGTTTTGATAATCTTATTTAATCTGTGAACGAGAAACAGAATGGTTAATGAAAGGAATGACTGAGATCCATATCCTTATTAATGTTGAATTAGAAATAAAAGGATAATAATAATGATGAATCATTAAAAGGTTTTTCCAGGAGACGTTACTCGAGTCGTACTAGAGGCATCAACGTGTATCTAGACGCTAACCGATGTGATCACACTATTTGAAATTTGTCCAAGTGGGAGCTGAAAGTTTATGGAGTTATATTTAATAGTCGTGTGTTAGGATCGAACTCGAGACTACGGGATTGCACACAATACGTATACAATTTATTTATTTAATAAATATATTTATATGTTACTTAAATTAAATCGACGTATAAAATGTAACGAACGTTATGTATTTAGAGTTAAGTTTAAACGATCGTTATGGAATAAAAAGGAAGGAGAAGAAAAATTATGGAACACCCCCTAAGGGGTGCCGCATAGTCGGCTACAAAAGAGGGGGGCAAAGGGTAAGTTGTTTAACTTGGGCTTCAAGTTTAAGTGCCTATAAATACAAACCCATTACCTCATAATTTTTATACACCATAATCTTTCTTTCTCTCCTCTCTTGCGATCGGCAAACCGAATACCCCTTGGGGTTTCGTTTTGGTTTTCGACTTTGCTATTTAATCAAGTACTAGCCCCTCCATAGGGTTGTTGGGTTGATTTTCTATTGGCGTTGTAGCTCGATATTAACGTATTAGCATTATGGTTAATTTGTCATAATACGTGTGTGCAAGATCGTAGTATAGTCTTATCATAGACTATATCTTGGTGATCTTATATAAACCCTAATTTAGAGAATTAGGTTTTGTTCGAGAGAATTGCTTAGCAAATGGTATGTAAACCCTAACTCGATTAATAATAATTGTGTTAATTATGATCTTGTTTAATCACTCCGCTTTATGTGCTTTGATGTCGTTTAGATTTTTAATAATTGTTATGAATAATAAACCATCAACTTCATGTTCCTATACACCATAGCAAATCTAGAGTTGAAAGAAAACATAGGTAATTGTTAGAAATGGCAAGAGTTCTCTTATTTCAAGCTAATTTTTCTTTACACTTATAGGATCCTCACTACCGCTTATTTAATAAACAAATTACTCTCAAGAGTCCTTGATAACAAAAGTCCATATGAACTCTTGTACAACATACCACATTGACTTGATCATCTTATAGTAATTGACTGCAAAACAAATGCGTATAATTTAACTTCTGACAAATTAGAATCAAAATCTACACCACTATGTTACTTGGATATCCACAAAACCAAAAAGGCTACATATACTATTAATTTGCTTTAATAAAAAAATACAAAAACACCTATAAATCTGTGTACGTTCGACAAAGACCACCCACACTATTCACCTAAAGAACTATATTAACCTTCGAATTCTTGCCTATACTACACTATAATGACTACGTACACTGCCTTGGAGGTCCTAAAGCTTTGTGCTTAAAGTTTTGGTAACCATTACATCAAGACGCCCTTTTTCATATGAGTTGAGCACAATATGTAGCTCAACTAATGTCTTCCCCATAATATGCATGTTATAAGTCTGCACAAACGAATTAAAGTCCTTGTTGAGAGAATTAAACATAAGACTCACAACAAGTTCATCTAACATGGGGTATCTAAGGCGCTCGAAAGTGTCCAAGTAGCCTTCATCTTCAAAAGATAAACATGCACGGACTGTCCATCCTTCTGTTAAAACAAGCGTGGAATGCTCTCACTATTTCAACCAGTTCATGTTTGCTTGTCCACCAAAAATGGTCTTAAGCTCTTCAATCATGTCATACGTCTTGAAGTTCCTCATAGTACATTGTAACTCTAGAGTCGTACTTGCAAGCATAAGACATGCCATCTAATTATGTCCTTAGAACAATGATTGATATGTATCACGCATCAGAATAGATGAAGGAATAGCAATCAAAGGTCGTTTCAAGTATATTGTCTTGCCCTCAAACCTAAAATAAATTCTTATGACGTAGTGCTAGACGGAAAATTTTGATTCAATCACTTTATCATTAAATAGATTTGACTCAGAGTCAAATCGTTGTTCGTGTTTTGGACAACATCCATCTCCAAAACAAATAAAGTTAAGAAAATATTAGTATTTTCCATACACAATCTTTTATAAAATGAATTTTTCATATTTGTATAAAAATAAACAATTAATTTTAATAAAAGCTTAAGATCCAACTTGAAGTAATTATCATTAAAGCTCAAGTGATGTATAATCGAAAGTATTTAGTATTTTTATAAAATATATGTATAAAAGAGAAAAGTTATTTTGCATCCTTGTTTTTTGGTGGAAACCAAGGAACAAATCTTCACCCTTTATCTATTTTTGATCTAATAGTAGAGATTAACCTAAGATTTAAAAAAAACAGGAAGGGGTCATTTTTGCCAAAATGTCCAAAAGTTGAAAAAATGGGCGGAGGTACCAAAGTTGTAAATATGACGGAGTAATGAATTATCACTAGTGATATTTCACTAGCGAAAATCAATGAAATATCATTGTAAATAAAACAATGAAATATCATTCGGATATTACGCAGTAACTATGTTAATGAAATATCACTAGTGATTTCATTGGTTTATCTCTAGTGATATTTCATTGTTTTTATCAGTAACGAAATATCACTTGTGATAACCAATTTTCGTCATATTTACAATTTAGTCCTTCCGCCGCTTTTTTGCAAATTTTGGACATTTTGGCAAAAATAGTCCATCCGTGTTTTTTTTAATCTTAGGTAATGGATGGATAGGATTAGTCCCTTAGATTCCAACAAAAAACAAGTTTCCAAGATAACCGGACTCATGTATAAAAATATGTATAAAAAACTAGGTATGCATTCTTAAACTATTTTATTTTTAAAACCGTTTTTAACTTTTTTAAATTTCTATTAAAACAACCATATATTTAATTTATAATCCACTGGTAATATATAAAATTCAGGATTACCCATTACTTTAGACATGGTTGTTCTACAATATCTTACTATCTTATAAAAGATTTAAGACATTCTATTTAAGAAAGTATTAAAATTTTAAGACAAAAATATTTTCTCAATTAGAAATCCATACAAGCCCTTATCAATGTTCATCCATTTAAAATTTTAACCGTGTATGTTTTTTCAACATATTTAAAATATTAAATTTAGTCTAAGCTGTTTTTTCAACTCATTTAAAATCTTTAATTTAGTAGTATGTTTTTTCAACATATTTAAAATATTAAATTTAGTCTAAGCTGTTTTTTCAACTCATTTAAAATCTTTAATTTAGTTGTATGTTTTTTCAACATATTTAAAATATTAAATTTAGTCTAAGCTATTTTTTCAACTCATTTAAAATCTTTATTTTAGTTGTATGTTTTTCAAACCATTTAAAAGGGAAGTAAAAAAGAGTAACAGACAATACCCATTCTACCCTTCCATTCCTCTCATCCTCTCAAAACACTTCACGAGTCCATCGCCACTGCCGAACCACTGACGATCATCCAATGCCCTCTAACCCTCCATGATTGCAACTACTCTACAATCGAAACTACACCATCATCGATCTACAAATATTAGACAAGGTTTGAACGCTATATTTATAGATCAAACAAATAATTACAAATCAGAACAACGAGACTTGAAAAGACTCTAACCACGTACACCTCACGTCAGTGCCCAACTCACAAACTCACACCATTCCTCGACACTGTGTGATAAGACACGGGCAAGCAAAAATAAACGAAAAGTTCTCAATTTTTTTCGAAGATCTTAGAGATCTTAACATTTTTAAAGAATAACCCATCATAGATTTATCTGGAGCATTTCTTACATTCATTCTGTCTTTCGGTATGAACAAAAACAAAACACATACCACTCACCCGGGAGTCCGAGACAATTAAAGAACTTGTCTCGGAACTGTTGCAACTCGAGTTTGAAGAAGAAACAAGGGATTTCTATTCCATATAGTTCGTATTTAAAGATAGAATCAAATAAATGTTTGCATTTTGGTAGGTTTGTGGGTACAAGATTTGTGAAGAAAGATGTGGCTGCAAGATGTGCAAAGAAAGACAACAAGTCAACAACTGTAAATGTAGAGATAAATTATATCATTGATTTAGGTTAGAATAAGTTAAGGCTCAATTTTATCTAAAACGAATTGGGCCTTGATTTGTTAAATTGTTGGTTAGTCAAAATGTCAAATAAATGAGCCATACTAGATTTTATATTCATAGGTTTATCTTAATTAAACTTAATGGGTTATTGGGTTGTATGATTCTATCTGAGTCAATAAAAGTAGGCTTTTTGGTTAACTAGATACATTACTTATATTGTATTTTGGTATTTAGTTAATGATAACATAAGTAGTTTTTATACGAAAGTGTTGAAGAAAGAAAAAAAAAGTTTATATCATTTCCTCTATTTTTTGATTTAGAGATAATAAGTTAACACACTTTTTTTACAAGTTTTTTTTATACGTGGTTTTTTTTAACGATGAATTATTAGTTAGTGATTCGTGGTTAGTTTATTCGGATTATTAATTTCTTTTGTTGATAACAAGTGTATAAGCTTTCTAGATATTTTTTTTTAACTTTGAAGACTTTCGTCAAATAAAACTTAATCCTAGCTTTTTCACTTAAAATTTATGTAAAATATGTCATGTTTATAATCTATACTACTATATAAAGCATTTGGGACCTTCTAAAAATAGCAAGGCTGAAAATTCAGACTTTTTTACCTACTAAATAAAGCAAGTTGTTAATATCTTGATCAACATTATAGATTATAACAACCTTTTGTAACAAACTTTTGTAACAACCTTTTGTAACAATATTTTTCTTTTAAATTGAAAAATCTTTTTATTTATTTATTATTTTTATAATCTAATTTCACTATATTTTTTAAAATTTTGTGCTTTTTAATTCGATATCCATTTTGATATATATTTTTATTAACTTTTAGTCTTTTTCAATTTTAGTGGGGGTTTTTAATTCGATTTTTAGAACTTTGCAATGAGTAAGAGACTAATATTTGTTAGTCTCAAAATTCATTATTAGATACTCACCGCCGCATTGCGCGGGTACCATTCTAGTATTAAGAAATAAATTTATTCTTTATTCTTATTTTAATTTTATTATCATCCATATTTATGGCTATTATAGGAAAAAAAATGTATAATCGAACAACGTCTGCTTGCTGCAAAAATATGTCACAGAGTATTCGTCGCTTCATTGCGCGGGTACCCTGCTAGTGTTGTTTTATCGGGGTTTCTTCTTTTCGAGTGCCATTAAAACTTCACATGAAGCCATGCTAAAATCAACCATATTCCCGTATACGTCACACTGCCACACGACACGACACCGAGTATAGCGAGTTGACCATTCTTTCACCTTTGTTAAGAAAAAGAGCTGCATACACATTACTTTCTAAACAAATATTACAAGGGAAAATGTCTATATAAGATGTAACAATTTTCGGTTTTTTGTTCTCTACATAGGTGGCAAAGCCGGTTTCAGCTGTACCACCTGAGCTCCTTCTCTAAACTTTTTATAAATATCCCCGCTATAAAACTCACGAGTTCTGAACACTAGAATCAACGAAGCGCTAGCACCAAAACAACAAACGCCGGCCAATATGATAAAGGATAGCCTGTAACAATGGCTACCAATACAAACCAACTCCTTAACAGCTGACCTTGTTAACCCTTTCTTTGTGAGCTCCTTTAATGCTTCTCGGTCATACAGCGGCCCCGTGATCCTGACGTTCAAGATATAAGACCCTAATGGACTCCCCAATAGCCCACAATTGAACAATGTCGAGTAGTATTTCAACCCAAAAAGCTCAGAGATGATAGCAAAGATTAACGGCAGTTGTGCCCCAAATGAGAACCCGATAATGATTGAGGCTACATACACAGATCCGGTTACTGGAAACGCAATCATAAGAAGCCCGATACACGAGAGAAAAAGTACTAATGTGAACATAAGTGGTCTGGGGAACTTATACTTCACCAACAAGATTTCCGATACAAATCCAGCAAAGATCCGACCAAAGTAATTCCATATACTTAAAAGAGACACAAACGATTTTACCGTCTTTGTAGGATACCCTAAAGATTCGCCGATCTGTCCCAAATTATCTACTGCAGTTAAACTTGTTCCAAGCCCACAAAAAGTTGCAATAAACAAAATCAACATATCAGTACTCAAAAGTGCTTGTAAAATATTATAATCTTCACCTCTTTCGGGCTTATTCAAAAACACATTTGCAAAACAAGATGCTTTCATTTTTGACTTAGGTTCCGATAATGATGGATTCACTAAGTGATCCTGATCATGATCCATATGATCCACTTTAACCTCAGCAACCGAAAATTCTTGTTGTTTATTCATTTCCCATAGATTCAATTCCTCTTTAATTGCCATAAAAAGTGGAACAAAGAGCAAGAAAATCACCACAGTAGCACTACTGGCATACGCCCTTTGCGAAAATAACACTAGATTCTGAGCAATTGTCATAGCCATAATAAACAAAGCTAGAAAAACTGAGACATATAGAAAATGATAAAAGATCCTTATCTCATCAGGTTGTCTCACCAGGCTCATTTTTCTTATAGTATACACAAAAACAACAGAAACCGCAGCTGGTAACCAAGCAATCAACAAGATCAAGGATTTTGAGTCATTTCCATAAACAGCTAAGTAAATTTGTGTCATAATAGCACCACTTAAACCCGTAAAACCTTTTAACAACCCTAACACAACTCCCCTACTTTCAGGGAAGTTAGATACTGACGTGACTAACGCGCCAGTATTCGCAAAATTTTGCGAATTAGCTCCTATGCAAATATACAAACACATTTGCCATATTTTAGGTTTAGCTATTCTGTTAGTAACAGCTAACCATATCATAAAATAACCACCAAAATTAAAACATGACCCTAGTAAAAGTACAAACCAGGTAGGCGTGATCTCAGCTATTAAACCTGAGAGCACGCCTACATTAGCTCCTAGGTCTTTAAAAAAACCTAGGAGGTTTAAAGTGGTTTGGTCATATCCTAGGCTAGATTTAATATCTTTTGAGTAGACACCAAATAAGTAAGTTGCACCAGCTCCAGTCATGACTAAAAGCGAAGCAAAAAGCGAGAACCATCGCCCGTGGAGGATATGAACTATGAAGGGGAGTTTTCTGGAGGTGGTTGATGGTTGTGTTTCACCCATGTTTTGGTGATGGTTTTTGGGAGAATGTAGGAATGTGTGGGTTGTAAATATATAGACAGATATTTATAGAAATCTGTTTGTTTTGAATTCTATGTGGGGTCGGTTTATGAGTTTTTTTATACATAAAGTAGTATTTTCGTTGTGTTTCCACACATGTGTCGAATCTGTGTGTTTGGAGTAGTGTGTTACTGTTACTATAGTAACTTCTTAGGTTATGAGAAAACTGTTCATGGATTAGACAAGTTTTTCAAGTTTATATAGTTTACACACATCTATATAGATGACACGAAAAGGTGTAAACTTTTGGATATGGATATTATCAAGATAGAGTTCCAAGTATAAACAAAAATCCTTTTAAAGAAGCTTATTCCAAGTTTAAACAAAAATCCTTTTACAGAAGCTTATTCCAAGTTTAAACTAAAAATCCTTTTACAGAAGCTTAATTATTCCAAGTTTAAACAAAAATCCTTTTTCAGAAGCTTATTCCAAGTTTAAACAAAAATTAGTTTTATCTCTATCTTATCTAACAAATTTCTTGTTTGTTCTTCACTTTTCATGTCTTTGACCATTCAGCTAGCATAGTATACAAATTTCATGTCATGTTATATATGAATATAGGTGATAGCTTCTTGTAACAAGTAACAAACGGATTTAGGTAGCATCAAGCTGTTTTGTACTTGTGTTCCATAGATTTTGTTAATTAAAAAGAACTACCAATATTATATTTAAGATAGGCATAGCAATTCAGAGTGTGTGAGGTGTGCAGCCGCACAGATCATAAATATATATATCTCTTTCGATATTTTGAGACTTTAAAATATGCCTCCAAGATCAAAATGTTAATGATGTATAAAATTATGCTATAAATATTTGTTAAACTCTACTTCAAGTGATTGAGAGTAACGAAGAACTCGCAGAAAAACTAAAGCTAAATGCTTACAGTATTATATATCGTGATGTTTAGTTATTTTATAAACTTTCGCCCAAAGCTTCCGCTCATCTAACTATGGCACTGATGGCAACATATTATACAACTTTTTTACGACCAGGGGTCAACCGGGTTGAGCATGGTCAGAGAGGCATTTCTTTTTGGTAAGAAAATACGAAGTGGCTAGTGAAAATGATTGATTAGATTGCGTATGGAGGAAGGGTGAGTGGAGTCATTCAGCATGTGATTCTTTTGGAATCCTTTTAAAAAATTTCGAATCTGTTGCAAGTGACACAAGTGGTCTGGTTTGGACTTGCCAAGTTCCAAAACATTTTCGATGTAGTAAATGTTTTCTTTTGAATGAATAAAGAGTCCCACACTTTGGTGAGACCAGACGAGTATCCCACATACCGGCATAAATTTTAGCAACAAATAATTAATGATATGTCATATCGTGATAAATGTTTTGTGTAACGTTCAAAATAAAATATCAAAATATCAAAATGAAATTGCATCAATCATTAGATAAAATATAACAACGCACTTTATGTAACTGAGCGGCAACTATTTCTAATTTCGACCAAATTTGTAACAAGCACATCAAAGAAGGGTAAATCACAGTATGTCTTTTATTAACCAAATAATGTATTGCTTGTTAGGCCAAATTTTGTAGTGTGTCATTATCTTCTAACCCGATAACCTGACTAACCAAACTTGACCAACCAACAACCCGATAATCTGATTGTTTATAGGGTCGGTTGGCGGGTGTTTTTACTTTTCTTTAAACCCGACCGACACCCTTAATTATATAACAACCTCAACTTAGTTGTAATGGTTATAGTGACCTGCTACTGTAAATTAGTGGTTAAACATTCATTAAACACGCAAATTCTATTTCAAGTTTCATCGTATTGATTAAAAAGACCGCCAATATGAGGGAAAGCTCCATTTTATTTTTTGGAAAGAATAATACGTACAATTATGAACATGTCATACATAGCAAATTGCGTACTAATATGAGATTTCAATTTCTATTAGCAACTCCGATCCAAACAACTCTGCCTATATGCGGTTGCAATATGCAATCAAAGACAACCGCCAACCGTTTTCAAAATAAACATAGGTTTTGAAAGACACATAAGACCTGACCTGATCTAGAAATCCCCGAAGGTGTTATGCTTAAGTATACCTGGAATATTACACCTTGAATCTTTACGTAGTGAAAGCGCTCAAGCTACCTATCAGATAAGAGTGGTTAAAGCAAAGTCATTGAAACATCTTCCTTTATATGTTAAACGGGAACACTTCACGCATATCCTACCTCTTGTTCATTCGGCCCTTTTTTGACGATTCATTAAGTGGCCATGGGTCTTATCTTGGTTTCTCAGAATGCTTAAAGTCAAGCCCTTCAGCTCATAGAAACATTATCAAGATTGTTCACGTAACTAAACAATCCAACACAATTTGTATTATAAGTACATTAAGAATTATATTCAACCAAGCCATTAACGGCATTCGGTTCCAAGTTACACTAGCCTAGGGATGGTATTCTGAATTTTATAAAGCCGTAGTCACGTTCGGATGATGTATCTTTTCTTGAATAACCACGCATCTAGACAAGGTTCCATGAGTATTTATATATGGGCTTGAGTCTCATCCCTTGCAAAGTATTTTCAACCGGTTTTCTTAGTAATCCTTTTATGAAAGAATATACCTAGTTAATACTGGATCATAAGAAGCTAACGTTGATCACCCCATCAGTTATCAACTTATTGCCAACGAACTTGCTACCTATGGAGAGAATGAACTTATCAAATTCGAAGAAAAGTTTAAAGTCGAACTTGTTTAGGAGTGATCTAGACTCCAAACTCATGCGTACATCAGGGATATGGAGGAAATCTTTAAGGGTTAAGGTGTTTTCGGAAGTGAACAATAAATTGACATAACCTTTCCTTTCACTTGTGTAATTGAGTGGTTACCTTTGTAGAGCACAGCCAGAAGGACTGTACATTTTGAACATGCCTTGGTCGTTGCACACGCGTCGAGTTGCCACATAATTCACCCACGAATAATTCTTTTCTTCAAGGGAGAACTCCTCGGATATCATGGCAACATAATTATTATCTTCAATATTATTGTCATTCCCTCCATCTTATTTATTTTGTAAGGAGCGGCACTCTCGTTTGAAATGTCTCGACTTTTTGCACTTGTAGCAGATGACGTCCTTTTTGTTCCTTTTGGACTTTTTTTGTCACTCTCGATCCATCGTGCATGCGGTTCTTTCCACCAGCTTTGGAAAATTCCCCCTTTTCCTTTACGGCGTGTAGCTTGGATGTATCATGGTTTGCTTTGTTTTTCTTAACATCTTTCAAGTGGATGGGAGTTTGTCAATGATGGATGCCACTTGTATGTATTCATCCATGTTCATTTTGTTATGTGTAAATGTTCGTGTATGTGTCCGGAACACATGACCCGATCCGGAATATATGACCCGATCCGGAACACACTTGACGAACATCTTTCTAGAAGAAGTCAACGATAGTCAACAAAGAACTCAGCAGACACACTTCCTACAAAATAGGGAGTGTGTCCCCAATCGGGCCAACCAAGGCCCATCACCATTCCCGGCCTTTTAGGAATCAGACTAGTATAAATACCCTTTTGGGTTCAAGGTTTAGGTTAACTCTTTTACCCTTATTACTTTTTACTTATACTATTTTACTCTCATTCCTCTTCGGATTTTTACCCTTTACTTACTTTCACGCCTGAGCTTGGTCTGGGTTCTCACACCCGGACGAGGCTAACGCGTTGCTTTGGTTTCAGGATATCCGAAGCATACTTCACTCAAGATCCGATCCGGTCATACCATTCGGACCCTCGCAAGGAATTGCACAAACATTTGGCGCCACCCGTGGGACTTGATATTCTATCTACCAGTTGCATACAATGGCAGGCCTTACTCCTCCTATCACTCCGACAGGTCCTAACCTTCCGATTGACTTGACTTCTCCGAACAATCAGAATCTCACAAAGAAACAACTTGAACAACACATCTCAACCTTGCGACTGCTAGTCAAAGAGCATAACCGGAACGCCGTGGAACCTGTCCGTCTAAGTTTCATTGAAGAAGATGAGGGAAGCAGCAACACTAAGATAGTAAGAGGCAAGGTGGTGTCCGATGCGGATTTAAAGAAACCTTTCAAGGAAGCGGTCAAATCCCCACTCACTCAAAGAATTATTGACTTCTCCGGACCCGAGTACAAGATGCCTGCCACAGTCAAGACATACGACAGAACGGGAGATCCGGAGGATCATTTGAATCGCTTCACCGGAGCAGCCAATTCGGGCGAATGGCCAATGCCGGTTTGGTGCAGAATGTTCCAGCAAACGCTAGAAGGGGGAGTTAGGGGATGGCTTGAAAGCCTTGATACTGACAGCATTGATGAATGGGCAGAGCTAAGGAAGGCATTTTGTCAAGAGATACTCGATCCGAAAGTTATGTCATAAAGGCACACATGAGATAACCAAGATTGTAAGAAAGGCAAATGAGTCATTGACAGATTTTAAAGAACGATGGACAGTCGAAGTAGGTCTTATCTATGGAGTTCTGGAAGTCATGAAGATTTCGGCATTTATGGATTCGGTCAAAAGTCCAGAGCTGGCAAAAAGGTACTCGGACAAAGTTCCTGAATCGGTGGACGAAATGATGGAAAGGTTGGATGATTTTGTTCGATCCGAGGAGGCATTCGCTAACACTGAGCTACCAAAAGGGGAAGGAACGGAGCCATACCGGAAGCCCAACCCTCCCACCCAAAGAAGGGATGATCGCAACCAGAAGTACCATGGCTGGAACAACAATAGAAGAAATGATGGTCGAGATGCATATAAGGGAAGAGATTTCTTCAACAACAGAAACAGGGATAGAGACAACAGGGCACCATACCCACCACCCCGGAATGACAATTATTGCAGGAATGATTACAACCGAAACAATTATCATGACCGAAACAGAGTGGCCCCGGTCCTAAGTGTTAATTCCTTGACAAAGAATCTAAAAGAAATCCTTGCTACCGAAACACAGCTTCGTCTACCCCCTCCCCGTCCAATGAACAATCCGGCAAGAGGTGGAAACATGGATCGTTACTGTGACTATCATCAGGATAAGGGACTCTTTACCAACGATTGCATCCAGCTAAGGAAGCAAATTGATCTAGCCCTAGAATCTGGGAAGTTGAATCATCTTGTTCAGGATGTACGCAAGAGAGGATGAGACAATCGAAGAGAAGAGGCTCCAAAGCAAGATAAGATTATAAACATGGTCCGGACATTACCGGAAAGAGAGAAAAGGAAAGCTAGAGAAGCAACCGAAAGCTGGATGAGAGCCCCAATCACTTTCCCACCATTGGAAGAAGATGAGATGTTTGATGATCCAATTATCATAGAGGCCGAATTGGGAGGTTATTTGGTATGAAGAGTTTACGTAGATGAGGGAGCATCGGTGGAGATTATGTTCGAACACTGCTTCGAGAAGCTTCCAACAAGCATCAAGTCAAAGTTGAGGAACACGCAAACTGATCTCGTCGGATTTGCTGGAGAAGTAGTCAAACCAATGGGAAAGATCGAGTTAGAAGTCAGTTTCGGATCAGATAGCTTAGTCCGAAGAACTCACATGAAGTTTGTAGTGATCAGCGCCCCGTCACCATACAATGTGATCCTAGGGAGGACAGGCATCCGGATCTTCCGAGTTGTACCATCAACCATTCATGCCATGATGAAGTTTCCCACTCCAATAGGGGTAGCCTCGCTAGTCTCTCGATCATTCATCGTCTCGGAATGAAGGCAAATAGCAAAAAGGCAAGCGCCAATGCCCACAACCAACAGCAAGGCCGTGACGACTGAGTTACCATCCGGTACGGAAAGCATCATGATTAACCCTGCTTATCCGGAACAGTTTACCACTATTGGAGGCGGATTAACTGTAGCTTGCCAAACAACATTAAAGAACCTGCTGAAAGACAACTTGGATGTATTCGCATGGGAACCATCAGATATGATAGGAGTGCCGAGGCGAATCATGCAACATAACTTGAATGTCAATGAGAGCTTAGACCTGGTATGTCAGAAAAGACGAATGCTAGGATCCGAAAAGAGCAAGGCCGTAACCAAAGAAGTGGAAGAACTAGTGGCGGCAGGAATAGTCAGATCAGTAAAGTACCCAACGTACATCTCCAATCCGGTCATGGTGAAAAAGAGTGATGGGTCGTGGAGGATGTGTGTAGATTTCAAAAATCTTAATTCAGCATGTCCGAAGGACTACTACTCACCTCCGGACATTGATGAAAAAATTGAATCCGTAGTATAATCTCGCTTTAAGTGTTTCTTGGACGCATACAAGGGTTACCATCAAATTCAAATGGCCCCGGAAGATGAAGAGAAGACAGCCTTTTATACGGATCAAGGCACTTTTTGCTACACCAAGATGCCCTTCGGATTAAAAAATGTCGGAGCAACATATCGAAGACTGGTTGACTCAGCCTTTCAAATTCAGATAGGACGAAATATGGAGGCATACATTGATGACATGGTGGTAAAGAGTAAGGATGAAAGGAGCATGTTAACAGACGTGACAGAAACCTTTGACAACCTCAGACAAATCAACATGAAGTTGAATCCGGTTAAGTGCTCGTTTGGGGTAGAAGAAGGCAAATTCTTGGGATAAATCATTACTCCAGAAGGCATACAAGCCAATCCAAAGAAGACTAGGGCCATTATTGACATCCAATCACCAAAGACATGGAAGGAAATGCAATCGTTAAGTGGCAAGTTAGCAGCTTTGAACCGATTCTTATCACGATCTGCTGAAAGGGCACTCCCATTCTTTAACACACTAAAGAATATCACAAAGGAGAACAAGCATGAGTACAAATGGACCGCGGAGGCGAAAGAGGCATTCCAGCAAATGAAGAAGTTGATCATGAACTTGCCAACCCTCACCACCCCAAGACCAAAGGAACCCCTGTACATGTATTTGGCAGCATCACAAGAGTCAATTAGTGCAGTATTGCTCACTGAAAGGAATGGAAGACAATGTCCGATTCATTATATTGGCCGAACACTTAGTGATGCGGAAAAGAATTATTTTCCTATGGAAAAACTGGCCTTAGCCTTGCTAAAGGCATCAAGGAGACTTAGGAGGTATTTCGAAGGCCATGAGATAAACGTGATCACAGACCAACCAATCAAGCAAATATTAAGTAAGGCTGATGCATCCGGAAAGTTGGCTAAGTACACAATCGAGTTGGGGGCTTACAAAATAGAATACAAACCAAGGAATGCAATCAAGGGGCAAGTTTTGGCAGACTTCCTAACCGAAGCACCTATAGGTCAGGCAGCAGAAGAATTCTTCCAGGTGCCTGCTCTAAAGCCGGGAAAGGACGAAATAGAAATGTGGACCCTCTTTACAGACGGAGCGTCCAGTGCCCAAGGTGCAGGAGCCGGATTGGTCCTCATTAGCCCAACCGGAACCGAGTTCACTTACGCCCTCCGGCTGAATTTTGAAACCACCAACAATGAAGCAGAATACGAAGCCCTTATAGCAGGTTTAAGAATTGCAATACAGACGAAAGTAGGAAGGATCGAAGTCCGAGTAGACTCAAAATTGGTAGCAAACCAGATCAACGGAACGCACGAAGCAAGTTGTGATAGAATGATCAAATACCTAACCGAAGCAAAGGTTTTGATATCAAAGTTTTCCTATTTTGCAATCATAAACATACCAAGGAGTAAGAATCAGAAGGCTGACGTCCTAAGCAAACTGGCAACATTGGCATTCGACCACTTAACAAAAGAGGTCTTGGTGGAGGTTTTAAACGAAAGGTCTACCGACCAGAACGAGGTGAACACCATAGTGGAAGAAGTAGGCGACAATTGGATGACTCCCATCATTAAATGTCTCCGGGATAGAATCTGGCCAACGGATAAGAACGAAGCACGACGTTTAAGATTGAAGTTGCACCAGTATGAAATGGTTGATGGGGTCTTATTTAAAAAAGGGTACTTAGAACCAATGCTTCGGTGCGTGGGTCCGTTGCAAGCTAACTATGTCCTTCGGGAAATCCACATGGGTTCGTGTAGCATGCACTTGAAGCCAAGGTCGATAGTAGCACAAGCTTTAAGATCGGGGTATTACTGGCCAACCATGCATACAGACGCAAGGGAGGAGCTAGAGAAATTTGATTCATGCCAAATTCATGCACCAGTAGCAAGATTGCCAAAGACACTGATGAAATCTATCATGGCACCATGGCCATTTTACCAATGGGGAATGGACATTCTAGGTCCATTACCAGCATCATCCGGAAATGTGAAATACATAATTGTCGCCATTGATTATTTCACCAAGTGGATGGAGGCTAAGCCTTTAGTCAAGATATCCGGAAAGGAAGTAATCAAATTCGTTTGGGACAATGTTGTCTGCCGATTCGGAATCCCAAAGATAATAGTCACGGACAATGCTAAGCAATTCATCAATGACCCATTCAAGAGCTGGTGTTCGGACTTGGAAATTAATATACAGATTTGTTATGCGGTTCAGATTTATTCTCGGAATCTTCTCGAATTGATCACGGTTCAAAGTGGAATAGTTGTTCTTGGTGACAAATAGGGGGTTTGGTTTTCTATTCTACGAAAAAGGAATAAAAAGAGCAAGGTCGTGAAAATAAGCTAAGATAATTGACAATTGAAAATCAATTTAAAAGAAATAAAGATGAGTTCAAAATTAAACAACAAATGAAAAGTGATTAAAAACGTAACTCAAAAACTTAGAAAATTAAAACAAGAAAAGCTGGAAGAAATGCTCATTCGGAATAATTAAAACTTGAAACCTTGATTCGGAATAAGTCAGTTGATCCGGAATATATTGTTGATCCGGAATATATTGTTGATGCGGAATAAATGGTCTTGATCCGGAATATTGGATATTCCGGATGGAAAAGGTTGATTCGGAATGTTGAGCTTGATGCGGAATAAAAGTTCTATTTGGAATAAAAGTTGATCCGGAATAAATGAGTTGATCCGGAATATGATTATTCCGGATGAAAGGAGTTGATCCGGAATATAAAATATTCCGGATGAAAGGTTTTGATCCGGAATAAAATGTAAACAGTGCTTGATTCGGAATAAGTAATTGATCCGGAATATTGGGGTTGATCCGGAATAATTGATTATTCCGGATGAAAAGAGTCGATACTGAATAATAAATTTGATCCGGAATAAAAAATGAAAGTGATTGATCCGGAATATCCGGTTGATCCGAAATACTGGGGACGAAGAACGGTAAACAGAAAAAAAACAGGGTAATACGATTTTAATCCAAACAAGCCAAATTTAACCAAAAGATTTAAACCAAACTAAACACTAATCATTTATCAACCATAAACATCAAATCCCAACAATAAAAACACAAAACCCACTAACTTTTGAAGATCAAATCAACCAAATAAAACTTGAAAACTTTAAATCAATAAGAACAAGATGAACAAGATTAGTGGAAAGATTAAATTGATTGATTAAGGTAGAGTAAACAAAAGGAAATATTAAACACTTACAAGATTAAAGATTTGACAATGATGAAAAATCACCAACACCTTAATGGTGTTGGCTTCCTACGAAAGAAAAGAAAAGACTTGAAACTAAAAACTAGCTCAAAAAGTGTGAAGGTGAGTCCTATTTATAAGCCTAGTGGTTGGTTGGTGAGTGGGCTTTCTCCCTTTCTTCTTGTCTTCTTGTCTTTTCAGAAAAGTTGACGTTTTCGATTCTAATTCGGGATTTTTCGACGATTAAATTCAACTCGTCTTTTAATTTCTTCGTTTAATAGACTTGAGTTCTTTCGACATATGTAAATCTTCCATCTTTGGTCCTTTTCTTCGATAAATCTTCAAATAGGCCCATGACTTCAAATCTTTTGCATCTCTTGGACAATAGACTTCGTCTTGAGTCTTTTTCTTCGATAAAACCCGTGTAATCCCATGTTTTCTCCAATATCCATCCGGTTGGCTCTGAAAACACAATAAACACAAAAACCACGCATAATTCCAAACAAATGATATTAAATACGCGTTTTGGTCTCGTTTTAGCCAGAAATAAGTGGTAAAAGGATGGGTGTTTTCACACCTATCAAATCCCCTACACTTAACCATTGCCATGCCCTCATGCAATGCTTAGTGATAAAGCAAATTTACACTTTTCTCATAATCAATCAACCTTGGCCTTATTAAAATACTAAGAGAAATTAAAACTTTAAAGGAAACCAAAGGATAGAAAACCATTTTCACTTGAAAATAACTACATAGAAATAACTTGCAAAGAGAAGATTTATCACCCTCAAGTTTCACGTTCCCAAAACTAAGCTTAAAAACGAGATCATTGTTATTATAAGTTAGCAAATCAAACACTTACACACATGGCTTAATTATATGCTTAAACTCCCTTATTCCTAGTTGTATCTCTTCTATTTTATTTTTGTCTTAGAATGATCATGAAGATGCATTTTTGGACTTATTTCGATAGTTTATTTAGGCTGAAAGCAAAGTAGGACGATTTGATTAATAGTTAGCTAAAGGACAAAATCTCTTAAAACTACTTCTCGGGATATCAAAAAGTTCATATCTTGGCATAACACGCTTCACGATTTGAGACCTTTCTCGGGCCGATATTTGGCATGTACTTCATACTTCATATCTTGAGAGACGTTCTTGAGATAATGGTCTACTCTTCGTTAATAGAGTTCTTCACTTGGAGTATTTTTTAGGGATACTCCACTTTGTTGACCACGACTTCATCATTATTTCTTCAATCGTTATTAGGGATTTTGAGATACAACCATCCGCCTCCTTTTCGGACTTGGATCTATTTATCCTCATACCTTGTTAGGGTATTTTCGGATAGACTTCTCCATGATCTTTATGGGAGTTGATTGGCTTTTGTCGTGAGTCTTGATCCTTCATATTGATCTTGGGAATAATGCTTTTAACATCACTTTGGATCTTTAGCAATAAAATGGAATCCTCATGCCTTGTTAGGGCCTTTTCGGACTCGCCAATATTCGCGCCCCGCTTCATAAGTTATGCCTTGGCTATGAACTCTTATCATTACCAAGCAACTTTTAAACGATCTTGGGCTAGAAGCTAAGTAACTTTTCAAATCGTACGACCTTACTTATTGCAGATAAATTATTAGCAAGTGATGGGAGAATAGGCAGATAATCACACCAAGTGTGCTTGTGCAAGAATACCGACTTATAATTGACTCTATCATTTCTCGTTCTCCACAATTTAAAATCTCAAGTAATGAGACTCGTGGATGCTTAGCCTAATAAACCAATTAAGGTCTACATGGTTAATGATACTAGCTAGAATAAACTTGGATAAGTCTATTCGGGTTGAGTCAAAATAATCGCAACGGGCCTAATATGTCAAAGATTTCAAAACGAGCTACACCACTTTATTAATATTTTTGACTTTATTGCGGGATATATACATATGAAAGCAACGATAAAAATTTAAAAATTACGACTAAATGGCCAAAGTTAATTAACAATTTGAAAAATGCTGAAAAAGATGATTTTCCGGTTAAATAAAGGCATTTTAATAGAAAAGTCCACTTAAAACTTCGATAGAAGTCCCCCCTACACTTAAGATAAACATTGTCCTCAATGTTTAAGCATGTGGGAAAAGTATCCCCTACACTTATGACATTGTGCACGTTGGTTAAATCAAGTTAAGGAAGAGACGACTAAAGTGATCAATTTCAAATGTGAGTATGAAGAAAATTGAATCACGATAGTTGAGAGATAAAACCGGATTTCGGATAACACGGGAGCACGGTTCTTTAGAGATTCCAAGATTGCACTTATCCCTGTAATCACATCACCACATAAACACAAACAACCTATAGAGGTCCCCCTACACTTAGGAGGTTAAAACGGAAAAGGATAGATACTCGGGTTGCCTCCCGAGGAGCGCTTGTTTTTGATAACCGAGTCACGAGCCTGACTCGACCCAAAATTAGTTCATGGGAAACGTGGTGAGGGATGGAATCATCTCATGAGAGATGTCCTCACCAAAGTACAACTTCACTCGTTGGCCATTCACCTTAAAAATGGGTCCATTAGGTTGAGCGAGCTCGAGAGTACCATATGAAAAAATTTGGGCAATGGTGAATGGGCCGGACCAACAAGATTTCAGCTTGCCCGAAAAGATTTTTAACGGAGAGTTAAAGAGTAAAACTTTGTCTCCAACTTGGAACTCTCGGTTTTTAGTCTTAGAGTCGTGAATGAGCTTAGTCCTTTCCTTATAGATCAAAGAATTTTCATAAGCCTCATTCCGGAGTTCATTCAGCTCATTGAGTTGGATCTTGCGTAGGTCACCGGCTTTGTTGATATAGAAATTAGCCCACTTCAAGGCCCAGTAAGCCTTGTGCTCCAACTCAATGGGGAGGTGGCATGCTTTCCCATACACGAGACGATATGGTGTACAACCAATCGGAGTCTTGTAAGCGGTACGAAAAGCCCACAAAGCATCATCAAGTTTATCGGCCCATGAGGCACGATGCTCTCCCATGGTTCGTTCAAGAATTCGCTTTAATCCTCGGTTAGAGATTTCATCCTGGCCATTAGTTTGTGGGTGGTAGGCGGTGGAAAGACGATGATTTACACCATACTTAGCCACGACTCTTGCGAATTGATCATTGCAAAAATGAGTCCCGCGATCACTAATAATGGCACGAGGCACACCGAATCTAGCGAACAACGATTTCAAAAAGTTACAAACCACCCTTGCGTCATTAGTGGGTAAAGCTTTGGCTTCAACCCATTTAGAAACGTAGTAAACGGCTACAAGGATGTATTTGTTTCCTTTAGATGAAGGGAATGGCCCCATAAAGTCGATGCCCCATACATCAAAGATTTCACATTCTTGTATGAAAGTTTGAGGCATCTCATCTTTATGTGTGATCTTGCCTTGTTTTTGGCAAGCATCACAATGTTTAACCATCTCGTGAGCATTACGATAAATGGTGGGCCAATAAAATCCCGAGTCAAACACTTTTTTGGCGGTGTAGTTGGGACCAAAGTGACCACCGGTAGGTCCTCTGTGGCAAGCTTCGAGAATGTCTAAAGCTGCCGGTCCATCAACACATCGGCGAATAATCAAATCAGCACATTGTTTGAATAGATACGGGTCATCCCAAAAGTAAGTCTTAATGTCTTTGAAGAACTTTTTCTTTTGCTGGGATGTTAACCCGTCAATAAGAATTCCACCCGCCAAGTAGTTTGCAATGTCCGCAAACCACGGGGTGTCATTTTGATTCGAATTGATAGACATTAAGGTCTCCAGGGGAAAAGAGTCATTGATCTCTTTGTTCGGATGATCCCCTTGATAAGGATCCTCAAGTCTACTGAGATGATCCGCGGCTAGGTTTTCGGCTCCCTTCTTGTCACGAATTTCGATTTTAAATTCTTGAAGTAGCAAAACCCAGCGAAGAAGTCTTGGTTTGGAATCTTGTTTAGTTAACAAGTACTTCAATGCGGAATGGTCGGTATAAACGATTGTGGTAGAAAGGACAAGATAGGGTAGGAACTTTTCAAAAGCATAGACAACAGCTAAAAGCCCTTTTTCGGTTGTCGTGTAATGCAATTGAGCCCCTGTCATTGTCTTGCTAGCGTAATGGATCAGTTGGAAGTGTTTGTTCACTCTTTGGCCCAAAACCGCTCCAATTGCAAAGTCGCTAGCATCGCACATCAACTCAAAGGGAAGCTCCCAATTAGGGGTAACCAAGACCGGTACCTTAGTTAGCTTATCCTTAAGCAGGTTGAAGGCTTCAATACACTCTTTGGAAAAGATAAAAGGAGTATCTTTTTCTAAGAGGTGGGTCATCGGGCGAGCGATTTTAGAAAAATCTTTGATAAAGCGACGGTAGAAGCCCGCATGACCAAGGAAACTTCTCACACCCTTCACGGTTGAAGGTGGAGGCAATTTAGCAATAACATCGACTTTAGCACGGTCCACTTCAAGACCGGCTTTGGAGATTTTGTGTCCTAGCACGATGCCCTCTTTTACCATGAAATGGCATTTTTCCCAATTAAGAACGAGGCGAGTGTCTTCACACCGCTTAAGCATACGTTCTAAATTGGCAAGGCAAGCAGAGAAAGAATCGCCATAAACCGAGAAATCATCCATGAAGAATTCCATAGATTTTTCAACCATGTCATTGAAGATAGCCATCATACACCTTTGGAACGTCCCAGGAGCATTGCATAAACCGAAAGGCATGCGTTTGTAAGCAAATGTTCCGTAGAGACAAGTGAATGTGGTCTTTTCTTGGTCTTTGGGATCGATGGGAATTTGAAAATACCCGGAGAAACCGTCTAAGAAGCAGTAATAGTCATTACCCGCTAGACGCTCGAGCATTTGATCCATGAAAGGAAGAGGAAAATGATCTTTTCTCGTGGCATCATTGAGTTTGCGATAGTCGATACAAACTCTCCACCCAGTAACGAGACGAGTAGGAATCAACTCGTTGTGTTCATTGGGAACAACGGTTATTCCGCCCTTCTTGGGCACACAATGGACGGGACTTACCCATGGCGAATCCGAAATAGGGTAAATCAAGCCGGCATCAAGAAGTTTGATAACCTCTTGTTTTATGACGTCATGAATGCGAGGATTAACCCTTCTTTGGCTTTGGATTGCGGGTTTAAAGTCATCTTCCATGAGAATTTTGTGAGTACAAAAGTTTGGATCAATTCCGCGGATATCGGAAATTTTCCAAGCAATTGCCTTCTTATGATCTTTAATCACGGCGATCAGGCGAGATTTTTCTTCTTCTTTCAAGTCCTTCGCGATGATGACGGGTGACTTCTTCTTATCTTCAAGGAACACGTACTCGAGGTGAGATGGTAACTCCTTAAGCTCTAAATCCTGAGGATTGTCGATGGTAGGCGTAGTCGAATTCGGTTCATCAATAGCAATAGCCTTGGGAGATGGTGGAGAAATATGGTCCTCTTTGAGAAGTTTCTCAATGAGACGAATGTCTTCAACCCAATCGGTAGGAGAATCGTCATTTTCTAAGTTCACATCTCCCATGGTTGCTTCAATATCTTTCCAAAGGAAATCACTTTCTCCAAATAGAGTTAGTGATGAATCGATAGAGGAAACAGTCTCAACATTGGGAGGAGAGGTAGGAATACTTTTACAAGCATCTTTGAAGTGTTCTTCACAAGCCTCATCAAGAACGTCGATACAATTAACACTCTCGTATGAATAAGGTTGTTTAGAAAGCTTTCCCATGTTGAAAACGATTTTATCGTCACCCACTCTCATGATAAGCTCACCCGCTTCAACATCGATGAGAGTGCGACCGGTCCTCAAGAATGGACGTCCAACGATTAATGGAACATGAGGGTCCATCTCGTAGTCTACCACGACGAAATCAGCGGGAAAAGTGAATTTGTCGACTCCTACAAAAACATCTTCGGCTATCCCCACTGGATAAGCAACTGTACGGTTAGCTAATTACAAAGTCATTTTGGTAGGGACTAGCTCAGGGAGAGATAATTGCTTCCAAACGCCTAAAGGAATTAAGTTAATACTGGCACCTAGATCGGCTAGGGCCATGCAATTCTCTACTCCCGGGAAGTTGCAAGGGATTAAGAAGCGACCCGGATCACCAAGTTTGGTTGGCAATTTCCTTAAGAGAACTGTAGAGCAATTCTCATTAAGTTGGGTATTAGCAATATCAAGAAGCTTCTCCTTGTCGCTAAGAAGATCTTTGAACATTTTCGCATATTTAGGCATGTGAGCGAGAGCCTCAGCGAAGGAGATGTTGAAATTCAATTGTTTAAACATTTTGAGAAAGTTCGAAACTTGAATATCGTCCTTGCTTTTGAGCTTCTCTTTCCTCAACCTTGAAGGATAAGGTATATCGGAAGAAGAGGAAGGCTTTGGAATAGTAGGATCACTCACATCCTTGGGTGGAGGAGGGGTAGAAGTAAGAGGTGGAGGAATTGGGGAAGTAGAAGGATGAGGAATATGAGTAGGTGATTCGTTTTCCTTAGTCACAATCACCGGTGGAGGTATAGGAAGCTCGGGTTCCTTGGTACCTTTGCCACTGCGAGTGGTGATTGCTTTCATCTCCCCTCTTGGATTCGCAACGGTGTTACTCGGAAGAGTACCCGAAGAAGAGGTTTGTTTACCTTGGAAGAAACCAGCCATCATGTTCCTTAAGTCATTCGTTTGACTTGCCAAAGTGTTTCGCATATCAGCTCGAAGATCGTTCCCATGTTTCACCATGTCTGCTTTCAAGTTGAGCACTTCCCGCTGGAGGTTGTCCACGATCACATCATTAGTCCTCATGTAGGTTCCAATATCTTGGTGTAATGCGGTGGGTTGGTTGGGAGGAGCATTATAGGCGGGTGGTTGATAAGCAGGTTGTTGGTAAACTTGGTTGTTTCTTTGAGGTGGGTATGGTTGTCTTTGTGGTGGTTGGTATGGTGCACGAGGTTGTTGTTGAGGAGGGCGATTGAGGTTTTGTTGTAGGTTTGGGTTGTTAGGAGGAAAACCGGGTGGGGAAAGAAAGTTGTTTGAGCGGTAGCTAAGCAAGTTGCGGTCACCTTGAGGACGAGCTTGATAAGCGGCCGGAGGATAGGTACCGTATGCTGCATTAACATTCTCAGAAGGATAGTCTTGGGTGGAGGTACAAGTGGTGTAAAAGTGAGGACCCCCGCATATTTCACATGGTTGGCTTACAGCATTGACTTGAGCGCTTTTAGCGTTGATGCTGTTGGTTTTGCTAGCGGTTTGGGTAGCAAGCGATTCAAGAAGCGACGTAATTTTGTCAAGTCTCTTGTCGTTGTCACTAGTACTAGCACTAGCGGCATTGGTCCGCACACTCTTGGTTTGCACACGAGACTTATTTTCGATAATATCCCAAGCGGCATTAGAGCTTTTAACCAAAATATTACCCCCCGAGGCACTATTTAGTGAATCTTGGTCATTCATGCTTAAACCATTATAAAAAGTATTAATTTGGTGCACTTTGGTAAAACCATGTTGTGGGCACTTTCTTAAAAGATCTTTAAAACGGTCCCAAGATTCACTAAAAGACTCATCGTACTTTTGTTCAAAATTAATAATTTCATTCCGCAAAGCAGTAGTACGAGAGGGTGGGAAAAAGTAGTTTATGAATTTGGTCTCCAAATCCGTCCACGTCAGAATACTTTGTGGCGGTTCCTTTGCAAGCCAATGTCGGGCTTGTCCCTCTAAGGAGAAAGGAAAGAGTTGTAAACGGATTACCTCTTGTGGAACACAATTGAATTTGACCGTATTCGTGAGTTGCAGGAACCTTTTGATGTGGTCATGAGGATCATCAATGGTACGCCTCAAGAATGGTTGAGCAGAGACCATCTGAATAAAGCCGGATTTGAGCTCAAAGTTGTTGGCTGCAATCGCGGGTATGACAATTGGATCATTGTTGCCCTCTACATGTGCTTGCAAAAGTTCAATCATTGGGCGATTGTCCGGTAGAGGTTCATTGTTGTTGTTATTATTGTTGTTTTGAGGTGGATTATTGTTGTTGTTGTGAACACCGGCCATGTCTAAGTTATCAAGAGTCTCGGGCTCTTGATAAGACGTTGATCGAGTGCGCATACACCTGCAAAAGAACTAACAAAGCAAACAAGAAATATTTTGGTTTTTTATGTTTTTTTAATTTTTAGGATTTTTGAAAATTTTATATTTTTTAGGGTTTTTTGAAAATTTTTATGAAAAATTAACGTTCACGGTGAACGGATCCCAAAATCCAAGTTCTCACAAAAAACTGTTAGTCTTTACGAGAAGAGCCGGCAGCGGCGCCATTTTAATATACAGATTTGTTATGGGGTTCAGATTTATTCTCGGAATCTTCTCGAATTGATCACGGTTCAAAGTGGAATAGTTGTTCTTGGTGACAAATAGGGGGTTTGGTTTTCTATTCTACGAAAAAGGAATAAAAAGAGCAAGGTCGTGAAAATAAGCTAAGATAATTGACAATTGAAAATCAAGTTAAAAGAAATAAAGATGAGTTCAAAATTAAACAACAAATGAAAAGTGATTAAAAACGTAACTCAAAAACTTAGAAAATTAAAACAAGAAAAGCTGGAAGAAATGCTCATTCGGAATAATTAAAACTTGAAACCTTGATTCGGAATAAGTCAGTTGATCCGGAATATATTGTTGATCCGGAATATATTGTTGATGCGGAATAAATGGTCTTGATCCGGAATATTGGATATTCCGGATGGAAAAGGTTGATTCGGAATGTTGAGCTTGATGCGGAATAAAAGTTCTATTCGGAATAAAAGTTGATCCGGAATAAATGAGTTGATCCGGAATAATTGATTATTCCGGATGAAAGGAGTTGATCCGGAATATAAAATATTCCGGATGAAAGGTTTTGATCCGGAATAAAATGTAAACAGTGCTTGATTCAGAATAAGTAATTGATCCGGAATATTGGGGTTGATCCGGAATAATTGATTATTCCGGATGAAAGGAGTCGATACTGAATAATTAATTTGATCCGGAATAAAAAATGAAAGTGATTGATCTGGAATATCCGGTTGATCCGGAATACTGGGGACGAAGAACACTAAACAGAAAAAAAACAGGGTAATACGATTTTAATCCAAACAAGCCAAATTTAACCAAAAGATTTAAACCAAACTAAACACTAATCATTTATCAACCATAAACATCAAATCCCAACAATAAAAACACAAAACCCACTAACTTTTGAAGATCAAATAAAACTTGAAAACTTTAAATCAATAAGAACAAGATGAACAAGATTAATGGAAATATTAAATTGACTGATTAAGGTAGAGTAAACAAAAGGAAAGATTAAACACTTACAAGATTAAAGATTTGACAATGATGAAAAATCACCAACACCTTAATGGTGTTGGCTTCCTACGAAAGAAAAGAAAAGACTGGAAACTAAAAACTAGCGCAAAAAGTGTGAAGGTGAGTCCTATTTATAGGCCTAGTGGTTGGTTGGTGAGTGGGCTTTCTCCCTTTCTTCTTGTCTTCTTGTCTTTTCAGAAAAGTTGACGTTTTCGATTCTGATTCGGGATTTGTCGACGATTAAATTCAACTCATCTTTTAATTTCTTCGTTTAATAGACTTGAGTTCCTTCGACATATGTAAATCTTCCATCTTTGGTCCTTTTCTTCGATAAATCTTCAAATAGGCCCATGACTTCAAATCTTTTGCATCTCTTGGACAATAGACTTCGTCTTGAGTCTTTTTCTTCGATAAAACCCGTGCAATCCCATGTTTTCTCCAATATCCATCCGGTTGGCTCTGAAAACACAATAAACACAAAAACCACGCATAATTCCAAACAAATGATATTAAATACGCGTTTTGGTCTCGTTTTAGCCAGAAATAAGTGGTAAAAGGATGGGTGTTTTCACACCTATCAGAAATCAAGCAAATCAATACAGCTGTAGCCCATCCACAAGCAAACGGTCTAGTCGAAAGGGCTAACAAGACTCTCATGGAAGGCATTAAGACAAGGCTGGGTCGAGAAAGGAATGGATGGGCAGAGGAGCTACCACACATACTATGGGCTCACCGGACGTCATTGAAGCAGAGTAATGGAGAAACTCCTTTCAGCCTCACATATGGATCTGAAGCAGTCATTCCAGCTGAGATAGGAATGCCCACATATCGGACAATGATGATCAATGAAAAGGACAATGATGATGCCCTGCGCATAAACTTGGACCTCTTACAAGAAAGAAGAGAAATGGCAGCTATCTGGGAAGCAAAATACAAGACGAAGGTGGAGCAGTACTACAACAAGCGAGTTCGTCCAGTCGCATTCCGCCCCGGAGACTTTGTGTTCTGAAAGAATGAAGCAAGCAGGGTTCAGAAGGAAGGAAAGCTTGCTCCTACGTGGGAAGGCCCATACCGTGTCAAGGAAGCATACCAGAATGGCTCGTACAAGCTCCTTACCATGAAAGACAAAGAGGTCCCAAGGGTGTGGCATGCAATGAACCTCAGGAGGTGTTATTTGTAATTTCATTTCTATCTTGTAACGGCTCTTTCTCCCTTCAGCAAGGGAAGAGTCCAGTTTATTACTTCATCTAGATTTTATTTCAAAATGTATCCACCTTCACTCCCTCCAGAAGGGAAAGGTTATGTCCTTTGTTTTTAATGAAAAAGCTTCTCCTCTCGTCACTAAAGGAGAAAGCACCTTTGCAGCAATTATAAGTAGCATGAATGATAAAACGTTGCACTTAAATCATGCCCTGGCAATAGAAATCCAATTCTTTCTCCCTTCATCAAGGGAAGAATTTGGTTATTGTTGAAATCCGGAATGGAAGGCATACGCTTCCAATTCTTTCTCCCTTCAGCAAGGGAAGAATTTGGTTATTTTTTAAAAAGTCCTATCCGGAATGGAAGGCATACGCATCCAATTCTTTCTCCCTTCATCAAGGGAAGAATTTGGTTATTGTTGAAAAAAGTCCTATCCGGAATGGAAGGCATACGCTTCCAATTCTTTCTCCCTTCAGCAAGGGAAGAATTTGGTTATTTTTGAAAAAGTCCTATCCGGAATGGAAGGCATACGCATCCAATTCTTTCTCCCTTCAGCAAGGGAAGAATTTGGTTATTGTTGAAAAAGTCCTATCCGGAATGGAAGGCATACGTTTCCAATTCTTTCTCCCTTCAGCAAGGGAAGAATTTGGTTATTTTTGAAAAAGTCCTATCCGGAATGGAAGGCATACGCATCCAATTCTTTCTCCCTTCAGCAAGGGAAGAATTTGGTTATTTTTGAAAAAGTCCTATCCGGAATGGAAGGCATACGCTTCCAATTCATTCTCCCTTCGGCAAGGGAAGAATTTGGTCATTTTTGAATAAGTCCTATCCGAAATGGAAGGCATACGCTTCCAACTCTTTCTCTCTTCAACAAGGGAAGGATTTGGTCATGTTTTTTCCGAAACGGAAGGTTTATAAATAATCTTTTTCACTCTCGCTTTAAATCCTAAGCTGAAAGGTGAGGCCTATTCGTATGCAATTATCTTTTCAAACAAACAAGAATCATAAGAGAGGTATATATTTAACGAAACATAAACGTCAACATACGAAAACAGTGTAATTTTTATAACCTTCCAGATCAAAAGAGGCATAAGAAAAGACAAAACAACAAAAACAAATAGTCTACGAATAGTACATTCATCCGAATAAGTTCAAGTTTGGAAACAGTGGTTTTAAGCAAATCATAGGCAAATCAGGCTGCGGGGGTGTCTTTGCTTCCGTAGGCATCAACATCATCTTGAAGGGACACCATATCTTCATCAATAAGAGTCTCTGCCAAAGGATCCACAATCTTTGGAGGAGTAGGAGCAGGTTCGATTTCCATCAAGCGTTCAATAGGCAAGTAGAAATTAGTGGTGACCTCTTGGATGTAGGGGTATTTAGCTTCCGGAAGGGCATCAACCATTGGCCCCATTTTCTTCTCGTAATATAGATCAAAACCCGGAGTGGCAGCAACAATGGCCAATTGCTCCTCGAGAGGTCTCCAAACCTTAATCCCTGTGGCCCAGCCAGCCTCAATAGCTTTGTTGAAACAGTCAGTTATGTTCTTCTTGTGCTCATGGCTGTTTAAAAGCTTGGAAACTACGGCAGGAAGCAGTGTCCAGATAGCATTGTACCTCCTCATCTCGGAGGTGTTGCACTTGATCTGTAGCTCGTCCCTCTCGGCTTTCAAGGATTTGACCTCCTCGGCATACCTCTCTTTGTCAGCATTCACCACGTGCAAAGTGGCCTCGAGATCAACAATCCGGGCATCACGGCCTTTGAGCCTCTCCGACAAGTCAAATTTTTCGCCCATCACGGCAGCCAGTTCTGAATCCCTAGTAGCACAAACCTTTTCGGCATTCTCAAGCTGAGAGGAAAGTTTAGAATTAACTTGGATCTGTTCCGACAACTTAACGTCGGAAGCCTGCAGAAGCACCTTGTATTCCTCGCACTCATCCATAAGATTGCCTTGGTCGTGGGATTCCTCCTCCAACCTGCGAAGGGAGTCGACCATTCCCATCGTACTCCTAGTAAGTTGGTACCAGCTACGGCTTAGGGCAAGGGAAGGGGGATAGGAGCTCAATTCTCGTTGCACAACCGGAGGGATAAGATTCAGCATTAGGTCACGACACTCCGAAGGTGTATCTACCCGGCTAGCAGCATTAATACTCCAATTCGGAGCATACCTAGCACTTGGGCCAGTCGCCCCCTCCTCCGCAGTAAATACGCCTGTTTCGGACAAGCATGAATTTTTCAATAAAAAACAGACGACATGATATGCATGAGCAAGATAAGAGGAAAGCATGGAGAGGAAGATACTTACGTGTCGAGTGATGATGCTCCGGATCCATAACCCCTTTTCCCTCCCTCTGCTTAACAGGCTCCTCAACATCATCAGAAAAAACACCCTTGGAGCTTGATCCATCCAAGTACGAACTGCCAAGAATGGGACTCTTTTCCTTATTTTGTTCCGAGGCGGTGTCTTTCCCATCTCCCTTGGACCCCTCCTCATGTGTTTTCTCCGAATCGGTGCCAGCAGGTCCGGGAGAGTCATCGTCCACGTTAATATTCAAATTAACAGACCGAAGAGGCGAAGGAATGAGTACGCGATCCTCATTAAGGATTTAATCTTCATTAACATCAGCACCTCCACTCGCATCAACCTTTCTTCTCTTGGCCGAACCATCAGAAGCCGCAGTCTTCTCAGTCATACGCTTCATACTCCTATAAAGATCGCTGACAGCTTTACTCACTTTAGTAGAAACTCCAGAAGAACCACCCTTCTCAGAAGTTTTCTTTTTTCCCTTTGGTTTCCCCATCGGTTCCCCACTTTCCTCTTTTCTCTTCTTTTCCTCCGCGGCACGAAGAGCGGCAAGCCTTTTCTTCTCACGAGTGGCCTTAACAGCCTCGCTCTCACTCATAGCAATGATCTGGTCAGCAGTTGGAGCACTCAAACGCTCTCCGGCCGCAAGGGCCTCGGCGACATGAGGTGTAATCCGGTTGGCATCAGTCAAACGATCGCCTTTAGCAATTTTACACTGAGCAGTAACAGGGAACCTTAGGTATTCAGACATGGTGATAGCTACAAGAAAAGAAAGAAAACACAACGAAAGCAATACAAACTTACAACCATAAAAAAGGAAAAGAACAAAGTATAGAAAGAGAGAGAATGAAAGCAAGGGTAATACCATTCCCCTCCAGATCCATAAAACGAGGCAAGAATCTTGGACACTCCCAAGTCAGTGACACACCGGCCATATACAACACTCCTTCCGGAAGGGCAGCCAAATCTACAACATGCTCTTCAAGACGACGAGCATCCGATTCACTAAAACCATCACGGGGAATATAATCATTCAAGTCCGAATCAACATGTCTCCATGACATGATGTCCGGAACAGCTTTGCGATCTATGACAAAAAAACTCCCATTTCCAATTCTTCAAACAAGTGAGGGTGTCACGGAAAATCTGCTTGCGAGAACCCTTTCCAGACCTCTTTTCAAAAGAGAACCAATGACCTTGTTTACTAAGCCTATAGTAAAGACGGAACAGAGGAGCAGTAGGTTCGATGGAGAGGCTTCGGCAGTAAACCTCAAAGGTGATAACACGATTTAATCCTAAGGGAACTAATTGTGAGATATGTACGGCAAAGTCTTTCAAAACGGCCAAAAGGAAGGTGGAAAAGGGGACTCGTAGTCCGGATAGTTTGAAGAACTGCTCATATAAGCCGATACGGTTTTGAGGGAGACGATCCATAGTCATACCTTCCGGAGCAACTTGGGGGTTGCAACTTTCCGGAATATGATATGTCTTCACCAAATATTTAACATAAGCCTCGTTGAGAGTAGTCGTATATTTAGGCATGTCAAACTTGGGAGCGTAACGAGTTGAGCCGGAAGGCCCAGGAAGATTCTCATCGGCCATAACGTATAAAGGATGGATCCGGAAAGGTAACCAGGAAAGGAAGAAAAGATACCTGAAGAGAGAGATCCGGATTGGTAGAGAGAAGGAAAACCTGAGAGAAAAGTAAAAACACACACAAACAAGTGACGAATGGGTAGGTATTTATAGGCTCGGTAAAAACATGGGAGACCGTGAAAGGAACAGTAAAAACACACGTGTCATCAATCCAAGCAAGCTGACGCCACGTGTCAACCATCGCAAGGAAGTAGGGTAAAAGTGGTTGGGCCTTGATGGGCTTTAGCTGGAAAATGGGCCGAGTAGTTGGTCCGGCCCACACCAATCGCAAAAGAAATGGGCTTTAAGTATTGATTCGACTAAAACTTTTTCGAACAAAGTTAGCCCAATCAACACTTGGGGGGGACTTGTTCGTGTATGTGTCCGGAACACATGACCCGATCCGGAATACATGACCCGATCCGGAACACACTTGACGATCCGGAACGCACACATCCTTCTAGAAGAAGTCAACGATAGTCAACAAAGAACTCAGCAGACACACTTCCTACAAAATAGGGAGTGTGTCCCCAATCGGGCCAACCAAGGCCCATCACCATTCCCGGCCTTTTAGGAATCAGACTAGTATAAATACCCCTTTGGGTTCAAGGTTTAGGTTAACTCTTTTACCCTTATTACTTTTTACTTATACTATTTTACTCTCATTCCTCTTCGGATTTTTACCCTTTACTTACTTTCACGCCTGAGCTTGGTCTGGGTTCTCACACCCGGAAGAGGCTAAGGCGTTGCTTTGGTTTCAAGATATCCGAAGCATATTTCACTCAAGATCCGATCCGGTCATACCATTCGGACCCTCGCAAGGAATTGCACAAACAGTAAACATGCTAAAAATATGCTAAAGTTCGTACATTTGGTCCATTATCGGACGTGAATGTACCATTTTGTAAGAATTAAATTTAGAAACAAAGCTTTCTTACTAGTTGTTTCTTAGTTTTTGTTCCTCGAGAGCATTCAAAGCTCCTTAGCTGTGGGATAGTTATCCACTTATCCTAAACATTTCAGAACTTGGGATGTTTACGGGCTTCAACCAACGTTTCGTTTTCAGATTCCTCTCGGTATGGCCTGGTCAAGACATATGCAACGTTTAATGTGGTTAAAAGATATTGTATTTTCTTTTGCCAACGCTTGGAACTTCCACATCGAAAATCTCTAACTTCACAATGTAGGTTGACATTTACATCAAGTTCTTGGACGCCATCTTGATAAGATTGCTATTTTCGGGGTTTGAATAAGATGATTTATGAAAGGGTGTTTTGTATTACTACTTTTTACTTCAAGGTGAGTACTCTCTATCCTTAAAGCAATTTCGTCCCCATAACAAACGTGTTTCGGGTATGTAGAAGTTATCAACACTGCACGAAGTGGTCCGTGTGAATTACCGAGTTATCAAAGATCCCAAGATATTATAAATAATTCTATAACACAATAGCAATCAAGTATATCAAAAGAGAGTGTTTGTACGTGTTTTTTTTTTGTTTTGGATCATTTAAACGCTTGAATATTACCATATATACATACTCGTAACTCGTAACTATTCAAATAGTGACAGTGGTTAACAAAAAAAGTGTGATGACGGTTTAGCGACGACTTAGCAAAAAACTGTCGCTAATTAATTTCCAGATGCGCGATTGATCATATAGTAACACCTTTTTAACAAATATAACCAAAAGGTTTTACCCTCTTTTTCTTCCTAAGATTAAACCCAAATCGACTTGTATGTTTTGAAAATAATTTACACAACACAAATGACATACACAATTATCAAGCTCGGCATTGCGTCCCGGAAAACTAGACGTTTTGGCTCGAAATCGTCACTTCCAATAAGCGTGCGATTATGCGAATCAAATCTAGACCATAACACTATGTGGTATTGACGCGCATATGAAAACAAACGGTCCATATTCTTATAGACTTATAGTTATGCTTTATCAACATATATAGAGTGGAAACAGAATAAAATCGTGCATACAATCTTTTGGACCATACCGCTATATATCAACTGATTTTATATTTGCTTATCACGAATTCGAAATTAAAAAATTTAGAATCATATCCACCAAGTCACTATCGGTATACTCGTTATATATTCCTATCGAATAATGTATATAAAATATACGTAAGGTGATTAAGCTGTTCAAAAGTCTTTCCAGTCATGATGAAAGGCTACATTATTTTGTCCACATTGGGCAAAGTGGGACTAACCTATCCTACCGTTAACGAAATATCAAATGATTAGAAACACAATTTTAGCAAAAGCTACATAAAGTATGGCACTTATCAACCCACGATTTATATATATCATGATACTCAAATGTTATATCTAGTCTTATATTTTCGCCTAAGTCGTGTCTAGGGTAATCAAGAGTCAAGTAGCCTAGTTTCCTAATAGCTATGAATAAAGGTCGGTTGGCAATGTCTAAGCCCAACCCGACCCGTAGGACTTGTATAGTCGGTTCCCCCTCATCTCTATAAAAGGAGGTGAGGGGGAACAAACCAATTACGCATTCTTTCAATAAACTAATCGGAAACGATTAGGGATTACCTTGTGGCGTCGTTTTTCTTTTCTGTCGATTCTGTTGTATGTGTTCTTCGTGATCGATATTCCGCATCTAGTAATCAGGGTTGTGGGGAATAAACCCTACAAGTGGTATCAGAGCTTTGGTGTCGAAGATCTTCTGGTTTCTAGGATCGATCGTGAAAAGGGTCCTTGGTGTTAGGGTTTGTGTACATCAAGGTTGAGCAGCAGAGATCGATAAAAAGAAAAAGGAAAAAAAAAAATCCGTTCTTCTTCGCAGGTTTGGTGGTGGTGGCTGTTTTGCCGCCATTGTTCTAAGGGAAGAAGAAGACGTTGTTGTTTTTTTTTGTTATATAAAAGTCAACAAATACTACAAAGGAGATTGGGCCAGAATTTAGGCCTAAGGTTTTATATAAGCCTACTTTTAGTTTGGTCTTTTGGACTAAATTTATAAAAGGCTTATTATAATTTTGTTTTGTTTTGTTTTAAATAAAACAAAAAGGTGAATACTTTGTACGGATTTTTGACACAAGGGGACTTCGTAACTCGTGATTGTGAGGTTTAACGTATCACAAGGTTTAACGAGTTACTGAAGGGACTTTATTGGTTTGTGATTGTGAGGGTTTATCACAAGGTTTAGCAAATCAACAAAGGGATAAAGAATGACGGGAGCCAAGTTTGACATCGAGAAATTCGATGGAACTGGCGATTTCGGGTTATGGAGAATCAAGATGCGTGCTTTATTAATCCAGAACGGATGTGAAGCAGCTCTGGAGGCTTTCCCCGCGAATATGGAAGCTGAAGAGAAATCTAAGCTTGACAAGAATGCTCACAGTGCCATGATTTTGTGTTTAGGTAACAAGGTCCTGAGAGAGGTTACCGGGGAGACGACTGCAGCGGGGGTTTGGTCAAAGCTCGAGTCTTTGTATATGACAAAGTCATTGGCCAACAAGTTGTACCTGAAGAAGAAGTTGTATACATTCTACATGCCGACTGGACGAAAGATTTCCGAGCATATAGATGAGTTCAACAAAATCGTTGTTGATTTAGCAAATATTGAGGTAAAATTCGAGGATGAAGATCTTGCTTTATTGTTACTCACGTCTTTACCAGCATCATACGAACATTTTGTGGATACCTTGCTTTATGGACGGGAAGATTTGACTTTGGAGGACGTGATGGCCACACTAAATTCAAAGGAAATCAAAGAAAGGTTCAAGGCGAAAGGGGATGATGGTGAAGGGTTATATGTGAGGGGAAGAACTGATCGCAGGAATTCGCATCAGTCAAAGGGAAAGTCAAGATCGAAGTCTCGAGGTGGAAGACTCAAATGCTTTATTTGCCAATCTGAGGAGCACTTGAGAAGAGACTGTCCGAAGAATAATCGCAAGAAGTCAAAAGGTTACGTCAAGAAATATGATCAACCAAGCTCCAGTGGTTCGATTTACGATGATTCTGAGGTGATGATGGTGATGAGTGCAGAAAGACTGCAAGACTGGATCATGGATTCAGGAGGTTCATATCACATGTCACCCAGGTTAGATGTATTTTTTGATTTTCTGGAATGCGATGGGGGCAGCGTACTGTTGGGCGACAACAGGGAGTGCAAGATCAGGGGTATTGGCAAGGTAAAGGTACAACTGAAAGATGGGTCAAGTTTTGTGTTACACAATGTCAGGTACATTCCTGAATTGAAAAGAAACTTGATATCGCTGGAAACTCTTGAAAAAGAGGGATATACCGTAAAATTGCAGTCGGGCAAAGTCAAGGTGATTAATGGTTCTAGGGTTATTATATCTGGAACCAGAAGGGAGAACTGTGCGTACTCTTTGGATGGCCATGCATTGGCCGGTGAGCTTAATGCTAGTGTTGAAGAAAAAGACAGTCTTGTGCAGGTTTGGCATAAAAGACTAGGACATATCAGTGAGGCGGGACTACACGTGCTGGAAAAGCAGGGTTTGTTTGGCAAGAAGAGTCTAGGTAAGCTCGATTTTTGTGAGAATTGTGTTCTGGGTAAGTCACATCGAGTTCGTTTCGGTGTAGGAAGGCACACTACTCAGGGAGTGATAGACTATGTTCATTCAGACTTATGGGGTCCGTCTCAGGTGGAATCATTGGGAGGTAAGAGGTATTTCTTATCTATTGTCGATGATTATTCCAGAAGGGTATGGGTTTATGTTCTCAGGTTCAAACACGAAGCATTTGAAAAGTTCAAAGAGTGGAAGCAGTTAGTAGAAAATCAGACTGGGAGGACGGTTAAGAAGCTCAGGACGGATAATGGTCTTGAGTTTTGTAACCGGGAGTTTAATCAGCTATGCACTGAGAGTGGGATTGCTAGACATTTGACGGTTGCCGGGACGCCGCAGCAAAATGGGTTAGCAGAACGGATGAACAGAACTCTCATGGACAAGGTACGCTGTTTATTAATACAGTCTGGATTGCCCAAGACCTTCTGGGCGGAAGCGACATGTACGGCCGCATATCTTATAAATAGGTCACCATCAACAGCGATTGAGAAGAAGACACCTATGGAGATGTGGTCGGGACATCCTAGTGATTATGGGATGTTGAGGGTTTTCGGCTGTGTCGCGTATTCACACGTTAAACAAGGTAAGCTCGAGCCGAGAGCGGTAAAATGCGTTCTTTTGGGGTATCCTGAAGGTGTGAAGGGGTACAGACTATATAGGCTTGATAATGAATCGCCTAAAATAGTCACAAGCAGGAACGTGGTCTTCAATGAAAGTGTCATGTACAAAGACACGTTGAAGGATACTGGTGCAGGAAAAGATAAGTCTGTTGAGGAATTACAAGTTGAGGTGGAACTGCAGAGGTTAAATAATCATACGCCTGAGGAAGACCATCCAGGTCAGGAAGATCAAACAGGTCATGAAGATCAGTCAGATCAGGAAGACCATACGGATCAAGAAGATGGTGATGATGAAGATGCAGGGGTTCAAGAAATTGATCATCCACCGGATCTCACAGATTATCAATTGGTTCGGGATAGAGAGCCAAGGACAAAAATGAAACCGGCAAGGTTTCGGGATGAGAGTAATATGGTTGCTTACGCGTTTGCTGCAGCAGAGGAAGAAGATACTCATGAACCATTGACATACCAGGAAGCAGTTGCTTGTGAAGACAATTCTAAGTGGAAAGCTGCTATGAAAGAAGAGATGGATTCTCTGAAGAAGAACAAGACCTGGGTGTTAGTAGATCATCCAGCTGGGCAAAAGCTGGTGAGCTGCAAATGGCTGTACAAAATAAAGGAAGGGATTGAAGGTGTTCAAAAGCCTAGGTACAAGGCAAGGCTGGTGGCTCGTGGATTCACACAAAGAGCAGGTATTGATTACAATGAAGTATTTTCGCCGGTAGTTCGACACACATCTATTCGGGTTATACTTGCATTGACTGCGTGTAAAGATTATGAGCTGGAGCAGCTTGATGTAAAGACGGCGTTTTTACATGGAAATCTTGAAGAAGTGATCTACATGAGGCAGCCACCGGGATTTGAACAAGGTAACAAGGTATGTTTGTTAAAGAAATCTCTTTATGGTTTGAAGCAGTCACCTAGGCAATGGTACAAGAGGTTCGATGAGTATATGCTGAGCAACGGGTTTAAGCGTAGCAATTACGACAGCTGCGTATATTACAGAAGTTATGCACCAGGGGAGTATATCTATCTATTGTTATATGTAGACGATATGCTGATTGCTTGTAAAAGCAAGGCTGAGATCGCGGCTACCAAGTCTTTGCTTAAAAGGGAGTTCGACATGAAAGAGCTCGGGGAAGCAAAGAAGATTCTTGGTATGGAGATCCTCAGGGATCGGAGTCGCAAGATTCTGAGGGTGTCACAATCCGGGTATGTTTCTAAAGTTTTAAAAAGGTTTAGAATGGACAATGGGAAGTCGGTTCAGACACCATTGGGTGGGCACTTCAAGCTGTCGTTGAAGGATTTCCCGGTTAGGGATTGTGATGTTGAAAGAATGAGTAGGGTGCCGTATGCAAATGCGGTTGGGAGCTTGATGTACTTGATGGTATGCACGAGGCCAGACATAGCGTATGCAGTAAGTGTAGTTAGCAGATATTTGGCGAATCCAGGTAAACTCCATTGGAAAGCAGTGAAGTGGATTATGAAATATTTGCAGGGCACTGTAAACGTGGGTTTGGTGTATGGGACAAATCGTGGCAACCATGTGGACGTAACAGGTTTTGTTGATTCAGACTATGCCAAGGATCCGGATAAGGGTAGGTCTCTCACTGGTTACGCATTTTTAGTACATGGATGTGTTGTAAGCTGGAAGGCAACGCTACAACACGTGGTGGCTCTTTCAACTACAGAGGCGGAGTATATGGCCCTTACGGAGGCTGTGAAGGAAGCTATTTGGCTAAGGGGACTCTTGGAAGAGTTGGGCGTGAAGCTCAACAATGTTGCAGTTAATTGTGATAATCAGGGCGCGATTCACTTATCGCGGAATCATGTTTTTCATGAAAGGACTAAGCACATCAATGTGCGTTATCACTTTATCAGAGAAGTCTTGGAAGCAAAGACGGTTGAAGTTCTGAAGGTGGGTACTGAACACAATGCTGCGGATGCTTTGACGAAGGTGGTACCTGGACGCAAGTTACAACACTGCTTGGAATTGCTGAGTGTTGGGATAGGCTAATATAAGCCTAAGGTGGAAATTGTTATATCTAGTCTTATATTTTCGCCTAAGTCGTGTCTAGGGTAATCAAGAGTCAAGTAGCCTAGTTTCCTAATAGCTATGAATAAAGGTCGGTTGGCAATGTCTAAGCCCAACCCGACCCGTAGGACTTGTATAGTCGGTTCCCCCTCATCTCTATAAAAGGAGGTGAGGGGGAACAAACCAATTACGCATTCTTTCAATAAACTAATCGGAAACGATTAGGGATTACCTTGTGGCGTCGTTTTTCTTTTCTGTCGATTCTGTTGTATGTGTTCTTCGTGATCGATATTCCACATCTAGTAATCAGGGTTGTGGGGAATAAACCCTACATCAAACTTTTTATTAGAAATTGAATCGTGATTTGTAAATTGCGAGCTCGGACACTTGACAAATGAGTGATTTTTCGCACTATTTTTCATATCCTTGATAAGCTTGACGTACTCATCCAGTCATCCTAAGTTTTCTAAGTTTTGAGAGATGGGCTCTGAAATTTAGACCAAAACTTTGTTAATTTCTGGACCAACTTGTGAGAGCAACTCTTGTTAAACATAGGGGTGTTCAAATTTTGGTTACCGAAAACCAAACTGAAACGAAACAAACCAAACAGCCCGATAACTGATGAACACCATATTAAACTCGAAGATGAAGGTTGACTTGAAGATCGTCTTCCTTTTTTATTGTCATTTGCAGAACAATAACATTTTGCAATGGTATTTGACTGTTTTCTTTACGTACTACAGGATCGTGTTTATACAGCATAGAATTATTCATAATGTATTAATGTTTAGTTGAAAAACTTATTTAAGGAACTGTCTGATCTTGATTCATTAGGGTTTTCTACTCATTTCTCGATCATAAATGGTATTCGCTAATATCTTGGTCAATGGTCGTCAAACCTTGGAGCATCACGTTGGCTTTGTAGAAGCAGCATGGTACTTTCGTTTTGTAGACATGGTTCGGTTATTTCAATCTGTTACAAGACAGTGAGGTGGTGAAGATTGATACTCAAACCCACCCTATGGAACCAAAAAATTATGTTATTAATGATACCATAGCTCACCAAACCAAATGCTACCGAAATATTAGGCACAAGAAGGATGATATATATGATATGCATGCCTGGTAGCAAAGCAAGTGATCATCCTTGGTAATCATGGAGATACATCTCTCATTCTCAGCAGCTGTTATTATAATTATTACAATAATTTTACTAAAACTACAATATTGTACCAAAAGTGGGGTGAGAAAAAAAGCCCACCTCAACCACATGGTGCTCTGCCCATAATCGGACACCTACACCTTCTAGCAGGTGCAGCTGAACTACTGCACTTGGTTTTAAGTAAAATGGCCGAAACTTGTGGTCCTATCTTTAATGTCAAACTAGGTATTCACCAAGCTTTGGTGGTAAATGATGGGGATATCGCTAAAGAGTGTTTCACAAAGAATGACATGGTGTTTGCTACTAGACCAAAGTCGTTGTCTGTAGAGATCATGGGTTATAACTATGCCATGTTTGGTTTAGGTCCATATGGAGATTATTGGCGAGCAATGCGCAAAATGGTCACGATGGAGCTTGTCTCTCAAAGGCGTATTGAGATGCTAACATATATTCGTGTCCCGGAAGTTAGAGCTTCGATGAAAGACATCTATGAGGCTTGGTAAGTAACAAAGAGATTGCACATTCCGATAAACTACACGTGGAGATCAAAAAACTATTTGGGAACTTTGTATTAAACATTAAAACAAGAACGATTTCAGGAAAGCGGTTTCCTCCGGGCGACAAAGAAGGTCATCATGTTCTAGCGGTGGTAAGAAAGTTCTTTGAGTTGTTAGAGACTTTTGTGGTGTCGGATTTCCTTCCCTATGTTAAATGTTTGGATTTGGGAGGATATCAGAAAGAGATGAAAAAAACAGCGAAAGAGATGGACGCTATCTTTGAGGGATGGCTCGAAGAGCACCGGAAACACAGAGAGTCAGAGCATCAACACGAAGGCAAGGATGATTTCATGGATATATTACTTTCGGTTCTTGAAGGTGCTGCTCAACATGAATTTGCAGGACTAGACCAAGATACAGTTATCAAGGCAACATGTCTAGTAAGCTAACGATTCATTTTTTTGTTCACTAAGTACTCCTCGTTAGCTATAGGATATAAAGATAATGTAACACAGTAACTGATAAAATACATGTTATTTATGAAATAGTATAACTTAGAGGTGCAAATAAACCGGATTCGGATTTTCAAAATCCGGATTCGGATCCGATCGGATTTTTTCGAGTCGGTTTTTTTCGGATAAAAAAGTTCGTATCGGTTTTTTTCGGATTAAAATTTTCGTTATCGGATTTTTTCCGGATCGGTTTTTCGGTTAAAAAATGTTCGAATCGGGTTTTTTTTTATAATGTTCGTACCGGTTTTTCGGAATTTATTTACGAACATTAAAAAAAACACGATCATAAAACAATACCACAATAATTTTTACTATGTTAATTAAAAAAAACACAAACATTACAAAATACATAAACAAGCCACTTGGGTCTTGAATTATACGAATATTCATGCGCATCTTAATTTTTGACGCCCATGGCCCATTTGGCATTTGGTTCTTTAATTTACTTATGAATATTATCAAAAAAGTTATTGTACAGTATATGTTATGAGTTATCCACATCCACTTTTTGACTATAATTCATTTTCCCATGTCATTCATAGTTACACTGTATATACCCTCCTCCTCACAAATCTTCCTCTCTTATATCATCGCTATTTTCAGTCATTGCATCTTGTAATTGTAACCAACTAACAAAAAACAAAAATCACCACCAGTTGATTCATAAGAGAACGAGAGAATATGACAGGATGATATCAACAGCTCAATCAAATCTTTCATCAGATCCTCTATTGATAACATCAACTTTTATTTTTTCTATGAGGTTGAACCGGATTGCTTCCGGTTCGATGGTTCAACTCGGGTCGATTACCATCCCCAAATATATATATATTTTAAAAAGAAAAAAAAACCCGGATAAAACCGGATTTTTTAAAAACCGGATAAATCAGATAATTAATCCGGTTTTTATCCGATTTCGTAAAAATCTTGAAATCCGCTCTAACCGGATCGGATCTTAAAATCCGGATCGGATTAATAAAATCCGGTTTTTCGAAAAACCGGATCGGATTTTTGAACCGGATTTTTAAAAATCCGGTTTTTGATTGCACCACAATATGCTGGTTGTAAAAAAATACCATATATATATGCTATTTTAAATGTCATACGTATTAATTTCAATGTCGCAGACTGTACTTACAGGAGGCCTTGAAACACATGTGACATTAACATGGGCTTTATCGGCACTGCTCAACAACCCAAAAGCACTGAAAAAGGCTCAAGATGAACTTTGTTGGGGATAATTTGCTTAGTTCTTTTTGCTGTATAAACATGTATATAATCTTAAGTACTTATTATTATTATTATGTAATAGGCTAGAAATAAAACAGGCCATTAGCATGGACTTTGTAAAGCTTGCTATGTAGGAATGACTGGGCCAACGGCCAACAGTCATGACCAACGGCCACAGGTACCTTTTACAGTTATTTGACAGTTAAAACTGTTAATAACTGTTAAACATGAAAGGACACAACCTTTCATTGTACCTGTTCTTTAGATATTTATAGGAAACTCATGTACAACAATATTAATTCAATATACATACGATTTACATATTACTTTGCTTCAATTAATCCTACTGCCACTTATTCACAATCACATATAACCCTGCACAATTTAGTGCAACATGGTTAATACAAATACCTTTTGGAGAAGAACTGGAATGCTTACAAATCAAGCATACCACGCCAAAAGTGGTATCAGAGCGCAAACGCTGGGAGATCTCCAAAGAAGGTCTCAACGAAGGAATTTTTAAAAAGGCAAATTAAGAGGGAATGTGAAGAAAAGGTTGGCATATGCATCAGACAGATGAGTGCAAACTGAAGAAAAAACTACAAGATATTGAAATCTATAACTCGTCAGTATCATTCAACAAACATAAGGAGTATGTTTGCTTCAACTGCAATAAAAAGGGACACGTTTATAAAGCGTGTCCTGACAACACGAAAGTGAAAGCAGTACAAAGGACTCATGGGTATCCGCTGGAACAAAAAAAACAGGAGAAAACATAAGGAAGAACAAGAGCGTTGTCAAGTGCTTCAAATGTCACAACAATGGTCACTTCACGAACCAGTGTCCAAACAAACGTGTGAACCAACCCACAGTAAGTTTAAAATACCATGAATTCATACATTACACAACTATTTGTATTTTAAAGGGCACGAATTCAGGAAATTGGGATAACTATTGGTATGTTAGTGATACTACTAACAAACATATGACATCAAGTCTCAATTTCTTCATAAATATCAAAGAGGAGTTTCATGTTGAAAAACTTGAAACACAAAAGAAACTCTTATTTACTTACGGGGTTGGGGAAATTATTGTGAATAATGGAAGCACAGAATACATGATCTGAGGGGTGCACTACGCCCCAGAAGTAACCGTCAACATATTATCTAAAGCCCTTCTCAAACAACAAGGTTTTGAGATAATATTTGAAGGAAACACTTGCCACCTTGAATACTTGTTCAAGGATCAAAAGGGAAACAAATTGGATGTTAACAGATTGAGAAATATGCATAATGAATATTTAGAAGACTACTTCAAATCTCTGCACAAAGAACGCATCCAGGAAAGGGAGAAAGAGACACAAATGGTGGAAGCACAAGATCCATAAGAAATTCAATCTTTTCAAGATCTTATTTCCTTTCTAAACCTATGCAAAGACGACAGTGTGACAAGCATGAGTTGGGACACATTTAGAGGCAGATTCGACAAGGTCTTGACGTGGTTCTATAGCCACTACTTGAAGAAACCGGTTCTCTGGCCCTCTACCACCAACCATTCTGGGTGTTCAAATATATCTTTTTGATCTATATAAATTAATAGAAGTATCAGTAGGATATCTAAGTGTACAATTTTGCCATCAATTTGGATATATTGTAGAAATTTTAGGCCTCTCAACTTCTGATGGTGAAGCCATTAGAGAATGTTATCTAACATACTTGGATGTTCTTATTTCTACCTACAAGACAGCAAGAGTACCCCCTTCCATAAAAATGGAAGATGACAAGGAAAGCCTTGATTCCTATGATTGGATTTGTACTCCAGAAACTGCTGATAAGGGAAAGAGAGCAATGGAGCATTTTGGGATAACACTTGAAGAGGAGGACTGCAAAAATCAGAATACACACTATGGAGCACCAGTCACATGTCCAGGATACAAAGAAGATGAACACATCAAAGGCAGAAATCAAGATATCAATGCATCCTACAGGGCAAGCACTTCACATATTGGGACATCAACAAGACAACAAGAAATGGAAGAACAAGATGAAGCAACAAGTGATGACATAACTGTCATTGCTTAAAAGGAAGTAGAACAAGATGAAAAGCAAACAGAAGAACGCCACATTCGCAAAAGCACTCACAAATTATGGGGGTGATGTTGGGGATAATTTGCTTAGTTCTTTTTGCTGTATAAACATGTATATAACCTTAAGTACTTATTATTATTATTATGTAATAGGCTAGAAATAAAACAGGCCATTAGCATGGACTTTGTAAAGCCTGCTATGTAGGAATGACTGGGCCAACGGCCAACAGTCATGACCAACGGCCACAGGTACCTTTTACAGTTATTTGACAGTTAAAACTGTTAATAAATGTTAAACAGGAAAGGACACAACCTTTCATTGTACCTGTTCTTTAGATATTTATAGGAAACTCATGTACAGCAATATTAATTCAATATACATACGATTTACATATTACTTTGCTTCAATTAATCCTACTGCCACTTATTCACAATCACATATAACCCTGCACAATTTACTGCAACATGGTAAATACAAATACCTTTTGGAGAAGAACTGGAATGCTTACAAATCAAGCATACCACGCCAAAAAACTTGATGTTCATGTTGGAAGAGATAGACTTGTGGAAGAATCAGATATAACAAACCTAGTTTACCTCCAAGCTATCATCAAAGAGTCAATGCGGTTATACCCACCCTCTCCCCTCCCATGTACTCACGAGTCCATGGATGACTGCGTCGTAGCTGGCTACAATATCCCAAAAGGCACTCGCTTGATGGTAAATGTATGGAAATTACATCGTAATCCTAATGTTTGGTCGGATCCCAACCAATTCCGACCAGAAAGGTTCTTGACAAGCCACAAGGATATTGACTACAAGGGTCAACAATATGAATTTCTTCCGTTTGGCAGTGGTAGAAGAATGTGCGCAGGGTCTTCTTTTGCACTCAAAATTCTGCATTTTACGCTAGCTAGTTTAATGCAAGCGTTTGAGCTATCCAAGCCATCAAAGGATCCAGTTGATATTAGTAAAAGTGTTGGAGTAACCAACATAAACGATTTCCCACTTGAAGTTATTCTCAGCCCTCGCTTATCCGTTGATATGTATCATTATGCCAATGAATGATATATTAGTGTCAATAATTTACCCAATTCCAAACCACAACATAGTATTTTGATGTATACAACATAATGTATGAATATGTTTTGATTTCATGATCATGTTCGTAAAATAAATGAGGTTACTATTGTTTAAATAATAACATGAAAATAAATGTAATCTGGATGGTATATTACCCGTCTTCGTGAATTTACTTACACACCTCTCGTATAATTACACGCACATACTAAGTAAAAAGTATGTGCAGAAAGAACATGATATGATTTTGGTTCTTGTGGCAATTTAATTAGCATTTTTCATATTTCATCTGTAATTCTTTAATTTTAATATTCAGATTGATGCAGAACGATGAGATGTACCTAAAGAATGTAAGAAATAGAACTCAATCTAAAATCAATAAAATTATCTGCAGTCTCATATCACATAATCTGGTATTTGTATATCAGAGTTGTATAAATTCCTACTACAAAATTTCTAGGAGAGTCTTCAATTCTTATCCGTGTTAGCTTAGTCAATCGTAAGTTCATAAGCTATCAGCATCATATGACATGTTTAAATTTTTAGCATATATGACATGTTTTTCTGATCTCATAGACATTTGACGACCTTCAATGCAAGAATTATGTAAATGGTCATGGAATGATTAAATGTTTCTAACGAACCATGTGGGTAGATAATTGTTTGATTCTTATTGTCTATTAGAATCCCAGTTTTTACCCATGTTAGTATGTACCTATATGACTGAGTAGATTTGGGTTGTTTCTTATCTCAAACAGGCGAAGTATAAATCTTTAATATAGGGGAAACTGATATAGTACTAAAATACGTTTCTAATTCGTTGTTACAGGTTTATAGCATGGAGTTGAATGTTGTAAATAGATAATGGATATTTGAGTTTATCAAGAACATTGTCCAATGCCGCATGAGCGGGGTACGGGGAAGGTAAGATATATACATACATTCACACCCTTACTGAGGGTTCCAGAAAAAAAAACTACGGAAGGAGTGTGTGTGCGCGGTTTAGGTATAAACGCGAGCAAAATATGCAACAAGTAACGATTATTCAGTATGGAATGTTTTGTGATACCAGCTCACCAAGTCGATTCAGATTGCTAGTGTTTAGTTGATACTCCAACAATTGCTGAAACTCATTATGTAATAAACAAACGTCTAAATATAACGATTCCGCGTTATGTAATTCTGCTTCAAACACATACCAAAAATTAGATTAATAACCACATGGTGTAACCTAATCTACCAAAAATTAGTTGATAACTGAAACTAATAATCAACGCATACCTTACTTAGTTATTATGTATCACTAAAGAAATGAAACATATATGCGTGTGTGTGTCTGTGTCTCTCTTTACTTTGGTAATGTATCATAAACTAAAGTACTACGCTACAAGTTAAGAAGTTGATGATATACAACCTACGGATGATCAACTATAAATGTCTGGTACTTACAGAATCATATGTATGCATGGTTAAACACGTTCATATTTCAAATATAAGAATTCATGGAGATGCATCTTTCAATCTCAACAGCTGTTATTATCATTGCAATAACTTTACTGATACACAACTTGTACCAAAAGAATGCAAGGGTGAGCAATGCTGAGAAGAAAACCCCTCCTCAACCCAAGGGGGCTTTGCCCATAATCGGACACCTACACCTGCTAGCAGGAAGAGGTAAGCTACCTCACATGGTTTTAGGTAATATGGCCGAAACATGCGGCCGCATATTTACTGTCAAGCTAGGAGTTCGCCAAGCTTTGGTGGTGAGTGATGCGGAAACTGCCAAAGAGTGCTTTACTACAAATGACAAAATATTTGCTACTAGACCAAGGTCCTTGGCGGTAGAACTTATGGGTTATAACTATGCAATGTTCGGTTTAGGTCCATATGGGGATTACTGGCGAACAATGCGCAAAATGGTTATGATTGAGGTTCTCTCTCAAAGACGTGTTGAGATGCTAAGCTCTATTCGAGTCCAAGAAGTTAGAACGTCCATGAAACATATCTGTGAGGCTTGGGTACGAAACAAAGAGACTACGGGCTCCAACAAACTACAAGTGGAGATAAAAAAGCTCTTTGAGAACTTTCAATTAAACATTATAACAAGGACGATTTCAGGAAAGAGGTTTTCTCCTGGAAATGAAGAAGGTGCTCGAATTCTTGCGGCGGCAAGAAAATTCCTTGAGTTGCTCGGAACTTTTGTGGTGTCAGATTTCCTTCCCTATGTCAAGTGCTTGGATTTGGGAGGACATCAGAAAGAGATGAAGAAAACAGCGAAAGAGATAGACAATATCTTCGAGGGATGGTTAGAGGAGCACCGGAAACAAAGAGAGTCTGGTGAACATCAATATGAAGGCATGCATGACTTCATGAATGTATTCATTTCCATCCTTGAAGGTGCTTCAAGAGAAGAGTTTGCGGGGTTTGACAACAGTACAATGATCAAGGCAACAAGTCTAGTAAGCGAACTATTCTCCTTTATATATTTATATAGTACTACGTAGTTATTACGTCTCAAATAATATCTGGTTCTGCACGCACAAGTGCACAACTAGCATGTTAGTTATAGCTTATAACCATGCACATATTTCATTTCTGTAAATTATTACAGGTAATACTCACCGGAGGCCTCGACACAACACATGTGACTTTAACCTCTGCGTTATCGTTGCTGCTCAACAACCCAAAAGCATTAAAAATCGCTCAAGAAGAACTTGATGCTCATGTTGGAAGAGATAGACTGGTGGAGGAATCAGATATAACAAACTTAGTTTACCTCCAAGCTATCATCAAAGAGACACTGCGCTTACACCCACCCTCACAAATCTCACCTGCTCACGAGTCCATTGATAATTGCGTGGTGGCTGGCTACAACATCCCAAAAGGCACTCGCTTGGTGGTAAATCTTTGGAAGTTGCATCGTGATCCTAATGTTTGGTCAGATCCTAATCAATTTCAACCAGAAAGGTTCTTGACAAGCAATAAGGATATCGACTACCAGGGAAAACAATATGAATATCTTCCATTCGGTAGTGGTAGAAGAATGTGCCCAGGTGTTTCATTTGCAATCAAGACTTTGCATTTTACGTTAGCTAGTGCATTACAAGGATTTGAGCTAGCTAAGCCATCAAAGGATCCGGTTGATGCAGATCAAAGATTCAGATTGACTGACATTAAGGATTTCCCACTTGAAGTTATTCTCAGCCCCCGTTTATCCACTGATATGTACAATTATGCAAACGAATGAAAAATACTCAATTCCCTACTGAAGCAAGCACTTTATGTGTGTCGAACATAGTTTTGATTTCATGTCCATGTGTATGAAATAATTAAGCTTCGGATTGCAAGAATAATAGTAGTAACTTGAAAGCAAAAAAAGTTGTAATTTGTGTAGTTTAATTCCTGTTCTTGTCATTTGACCTTACTTTTTTTTAACGGCAGTTTGGTACAGCGGAGTATCTTGCGTGCTACCGAGGCACCAAGTCTCTCAACCCGAGTTCGAATCATCTCACAAAGAGAATATCAACCCCCATGCTAGCCATCTAGTTTCCCATTAAGGGGATTCAAGGCATTGCGATGAGATTCAAACCCGGCTGCTAATTCTGGAAAAATCCCCCACATGGGGAATGACAGGAGTCGAACCCCTGACCTCCCCACATGGAGAGTATAACCAAATGAATCAATCCAACTGAGCTAGACTTCATTTGACCTTACTATATATAGAAGTTTAAGCCATGTTCACTCTCTCATTCATTATCAATTTTAATTCATTTGAATTGTCATGTGCTAATAATATTCACAAGTTTTCTCCTCATATTATTGAGATAACCAAGTGTATTTACAGTCATGAAAACGATCATCTAACTTCAAAATAAAAAAGATATGTTTGTTAAACACCAAACATTCTACGTATCATATTTGTTAAACTATATCATGATAGAAGTATGGGTTTATATTAAAATGACGTTAATACCGAACCACTACATGTGAGCTTGACCCATCCAATCGATTAAAAACTCGGTTTTAAAAACACTGGTCTAAACTAACAAGCTGAATGATTTTACACATCGAAACCACCGATGGTTGTGGGACCTGAAACCATGGACGAAGGACTGCAAGGGCTCTGAGAACGAAACATTATTTACTGTCACGTTGTTTTTCACTTGGACATAGTACTACGTACACTACTACAGTAACTCTACCTAACACCTCTGGTTTGTTTATCAGGTCTATAATACACTAGTATGTAGTTCGTTTATTTCGTCTTTGTAATTCTCATTGTTAGAGCATTCACAATGGGTCAAATGACTTATATCTTTTTACTATTACAAAAAGTCTTTTGAAGAGCTTTTTCCCATTGCATGAAAGGCTTTTTGGAAAGTTTTTTGTCAATGACTTGTAAATCCTCAAGTCATTCTTACAAGTTTTAGACAATAAATGTGTTCTTCATTAATGCATTAAATGCATCAAGTCTTTGATGACCATTGTAAATGCTCTTAAGAAATAATCATTTATACTCGGCTTAAATCCATTTTCTTTTAAAGTATTCGGTGATTTTCAATCAATTCTCTCGGACTTTGCTTAAGTCCATACAAAGACGTAACAAGCTTACAGACATTGGTTTCATACTTATCTTAATATCTACTGTAGAAGGTAAATCCATGTACACGTCAATTCATTTGAAATGTCATGTATTTACAGTCATGAAAACGATCATCTAACTTCAAAAGAAAAAGATATGTTTTATTAAACACCAAACATTCTACGCATCTTATTAATTAACCTATATCATGATAGAAGTATGGGTTTATATTAAAATGACGTTACTACCGAACCACTGCACGGGTTAGGTTGACTCGATGGTTGAGCATAATTTGATAGGATCTAAAGACCTGATTTTTAAACCACTGGTTTAAACTAACAAGCTCGATAATTTTACACATCGAAACCAGCAATGGTTGTGGGACCTGAAACCATGGACGAAGGACTGCATAGGCTCTGAGAACGAGACATTATTTACTGAATTACTGTCACGTTGTTTTTCACGTTTTTTATGTTTCACTTGGACATTATTTACTACAGTAACTCTACCTAACACCTTTAGTTTGTATATCAGGTCTATAAATACACTAGTGTTAGTTGTATATAGCAGTATGCAACATAATAATAAAAGATTAATAATGAACAATATGCATGTAATGGTGTTGTTTCTCGTTGTTATCACAACTACGAGCTCGACTTTGTTTGTTTCTTCTAACAGTGATGGTGAGCAGGAAATTTCCATGGTTGTGGATGATCAAGCCACCATGCATGATATCAATGCAGGAATGACTAAGGTATAACATACTAACATGCAGTGGCGGACATACTCTTTGGCTACGGGGTGGCGGCGCCCCCCATAGCAAGACCAAAAATACAAAATTATAGTGTATTTTTTCGTTAATTTTGAGCGTTTTTATAAAGTGCCCCCACTCGAAACTCAAATTGCCCCCCACTCACGCATTAAAATCCACTATTTAACACTCTAAAACCTAAAAATCCTCATTTTTAAGTTATAATACTCGAATTTTTATTCAGAATTTAACTTTTTTCATTTTGTTATTGTCAATTTTTTTTTTTTGCCCCCCACAATAGAATTTCCTGCGTCCGCCACTGCTAACATGCATTTATTAAGAAACTAGCTAGGCAAAGATATTTTGAAAATTGAATTACCATACCTTCGTGCAGGCAAATCCAGTTGAAACTGGAGAATTTCTTTTGGAAGATGGGAAGGTGTTGAAACTATCTCGGAAAGCATCCCCGAGTAGGAATTGCATTACTCTTAACCAGCCTTGTGGGTTACTTGATTGGTGTTGTAATAATCTTTATTGCAATGGTTATGCTTTTGGAACATGTACAACCAAATTCTGTCTTCGTACGGGCATGCCTTGCAACACAGTGTTGATCGACCATCCGTGTTGCTCTGGCGTATGTGTAGGACAATTCTGTTTGTAGTTTACTTTGTTAGGGTTTCTGTCATGCATACATTAGTGTGCATTCATGCCTCTATATGGTGTGAGAATAATGTAGCATATCAGTTGTTGATATGGGTCAAGATCGAGTCATGTTGTTTTAAATCTCCTTGTGTGTGCGTGTTTAATGAAAAGCTCATTGAGCTACTATTTCTGTTTTAGCAATAAGCAGTAAGCAGTTGTATGAGCAGAAACAATAAGCAGTAAGCAGTAGCAGTTAGTAGGAGCAGTAAGCAGTAGCTGTTTGTTAAATAAAGTGTTTGGTAAACGTAGCAGTAACAGTAATTATACACTGTAAAATTACTTAGAAGGACATGTACACATTAATATAAATATTCTTTAAATAAAGAGAAGGGGCATATATGTAATTTAAAAATCAAAACGCTAGCGGTTAGATCAAAAT
>JANFOE010001673.1:10000-115704 GCA_025667525.1 Glebionis coronaria | reverse complement strand
TTGGATTCAATATATATATATATATATATATATATATATATATATATATATATATATATATATATATATATATATATATATATATTATATATATATATATATATATATATATATATATATATATATATATATATATATATATATATATATATATCTTTGCTTAATGAATACCCTTTTATTAATCACGTATAAACGTATTAAACCCCATCTTCTCAACCATAAATTTTGACATTTTTATGTAGTTCTCAATTGAAGGTATCTCTAATAAAAAAGGCACCTCAAACATCTTTCATTTGTTCATTGTGTATTCAATCCAGAGCTATTCATCTGTACTGTTTAGGTTTAAACTAACTGGATTTATCAGTAACTGATGATGGCGGCTTAGAAGCTTTTCGGGATTTGAGACATCCGATTGACATCCGTGTACTTGATGCTACTGTTGCTGCGTTCTATGGCACTAGATATCAATTTGATTTTTTTTAGTAATTCAAAGATCAATGGTAATTTTTCTTTAATTTACATATTTAATTTGTTCATCGTATTTGTGGTTATTCACATTTGTAATCAATTGAAGTTGTGTAACTCAATTTTGTATACTATCAAACTTGAATGCTGGATTTTTTTTTCTTTTTCTTATATTAAGACACTTTGTTTTCAGGGTAATTGAGCCATTGAATTTGTGAGGGAAGCACCTAAGTTTGGAAGGGCACCATATGCTAAATATTAGTGAAAGTAAGATGGTTTCCATGACGGGTGTTTAGTGTTGTCCTTTTGTATGGGACACAGATTAAAGGTACGCATTGTGCTTAAGGCTTGATTTATGAATCGAGGTTCACAGTGTTATCAATTGTAAGAGGCCGTGATGAATCTAAATGTGTTCGGCAAAGATGAGATCGTTCACATCTTGGCGTAGCAACCTATCGCGGTTGCAGCCATGGCGGGTATATTCTCTTTATTCGTTTATTCTTTATATGGCTTACAACCATTATCCCTATCTGAGCCTATTGGAAATTATTGATCTTTGTCATCCTATTTCAAGTTACTGATTTTATGGATGTTTGAGCAGTTTCCTAACTTATTTATTCACTAGGGTGTCGTGTACTGTGGTAAAAGTGAGTTGCCAAAAAATACTGCTTTTGTTTAAAGATTTTAATGGGCTTTTAAGAGGCTGTGATAATTCATGGTAAACATGATTAAAGCTGAGCTCGTCCGCATCTTGCTGGGGCAAATTTTAAGCTTTGCAAAATATTTACTCCATCTGATTATCCTTATTTAAAATACACTTGATGTGATGTTGATAGAGAAAGAGATATATCCAATACCAGTTTTCTCATAATTCAAGTATTTTGCTCTTCGGTGTCATTTGCAGGGCACTTTATTCAGGAGCAGAAGGGTTTGTGATGAGTTTTGGGAAAAAAATTGCAAAAGATCTATGGTGTGATTGCGAAATTAGGTGATTGAATGGGAGATTAAAGTCAACGATGCGGCTTATTATCTGGTATAATCTGAATCTCGAAGTTCACTTCTCACTTTTAATTAGTTATCTAATAGGTTGCAATTCCTAACAGCAGAAGTACATATGATTTGAGTATTATTCAGTATTAACTGTCGAGTAATTTCAGTACTCGTGTTCATTATCTCCTACGGAGTATTAACTATTTATAACATCTCAGTACTAATCTTGGATGGACGATATACCCTCTTGATACTGTGTGGTATGCTTTTGGTGGAACTTTATATTTTGGACTAAGAATCCACAAGACTTGGTCAATCTTTAACAGTTTATCAGCTTTTCAGCGATCTCTCTATTTTGTAGCTTTTCTCCATTTTCGCTCAAATTTTAGCAGAACATCATTTGCAGCAAGACTATCCATCTTGCAGTGTAAGTCATGTCAGGGCAGCCTTACAATTGGAACTACTTTTTTGTTATATTAGCAGTTAGTAATATTTACCAACTTTATTATGCTTATGGATGAGATGATATAGCCACTCACATATGAAACAAACCTATGTTCATGTGTATCATATCTATTGTGAGTGAGATCAAGATCACCTATAAAACCAGTAACTTTTCTATTATTACCATATGCACACAAGTACACATTTCTGATGGTGTGAAAAAACACTTTTCACGATCTAACACATGGAATTAAAAAATCTATTTATAAAGATTAACATTAACATACTATATAAAGCATAGCATAAAGATTAAATACGACTTTATTGCATTTTCTTTATAATGGCCACGACTAGGTGAAAGAACACATATACATACTACCAGTGAATCCTTGAAAATCTTTATGGTTTCATTATCATACTTTTTCATCGTTCCAATCTACGTTAATTTTTAATCAAACTCAATTAGCAATTATCATTGCTAAGTTATTAAGTAAATTTGCTATGACGAGTTACTGATTGAGGTTTTTGATGATTATGGTTCTAATATGTTGTTACTGATAAAGGGATTTGCATGTCGGGTTACTGATGGAGGGTTTTTTATGGATGGATCTGATGGAGGGTTTTTTATGTATTAATGAGGTGTTATAGATGAAGGTTTCTGATGTCGTGTTTCCAGTGATGTGTCTATGATGGAGGGTTATAAATATATTGTTACTGATATCGTTTTTTATGTATATTTGTTTAGGACTCACACATGCTTTCAACTTGAGGCTTGCAGATACGGTCTTTACGAGTCCCTTACCCGGTGATACAAACTTCGTGATGGACGGCTTATTCACCAAGGAAAGAATGCTGTAATTGTTGCCTTAATCAATTCCATTACGGATTGTTTCCTGTTCCTCTAGGCGCACAGGTCTGTACTAAACTTAGCATGATAGTTAGGAATTTAATTTTATTTAAAGTTGTTAGATTTGTTATTTAGATTCGTTACTTAGCAAGATAGCCATGAATGCATAAGCATGACATGCATTATTTAACATTCCATCATTGTTATTTGCATAAAAAATAAATCCAGCTGTGTAAAATTAAGAGGATGGGCCTTTTTCTAATAGCCATATTGTTTCACCGAAGAAAGATGGTTATCTTTATATTAATTGAGTGGAATTATAGGCCCTAAAAGTTGTAACCTTGCCAAAGCTCATGTATCAGGCCCTTATTACATCTGGTAAGCGCGTGGTCTAACATTGGGAGGACAGCGAGATATTGCACTAAATTTCAATGATCTATATTAAAATTTTCAAATACCTACACTGTACTGATATACTTTCCACGAAATACCACTTTTAATAACACTTCCTGCAAATCAAGTATAGAGAATAGAGGAAGTCAAGCGTAGAAAATACGGGTGGTATTCACCACATAGACCTATATCATTTGCAGATGCATAAGTACATTGATCTACATGTAAGATACAATCTACATAAACTTTTTGTTGACACAATGAATGTCTTGTTTGTTTTGAAGTTAAAAAAGTAAGACTATCTATTTGAACTTACTAATCTGATTGTGTATGTGTCTAATGTCAAAGCTGCTAATAATATTATTCGCTCAGTCAGTCATTAGTTGAGACCTTTGTTTTTTTTACTCCATAGGCAGAAACCTAAAAAGTTTGTGAAGTTGGAAAACTAATCATATAAATTTCGATGCACTTCTCTTAGTAAAACAAGTTTTTCTTTTCTGCTATTCATGAAATTGATGTCTTTTCCCCTGGAATAAATTACCATATTTCTGATTATTTAATTTTGTTGTTGCTCTAGATTGATCTTCTAAGGACTATTATCCATTGACTTAAATTACCTCAGTTAGTAATACAAAAATTCAATAATGAGACAGAATGTAATTTTTACTTGCACTTTTACAGGTTCTGTTATGCGAGTGGCAAAAGCAACACTATTTATGGACTAGATGAATTTAGAATGTTAAACCTCTATTCGGGATAACTAGGAAATCCTACACAAGCAGCATGAGTTTCGATGTCACATTGAAAGTCGTAAACCAATAGTAAGTTTCTTTACGAGCATCTTTAATTTTTGTGTCTTTCATCCGAATTTTTTTACTCATTTCAGCCTCTTGGTTGATTCTTTATGGGTGTCCAAAAATTTGCGGTCCTTGGATCGGTTCTAATTGGAATTTGGTCAGGTTTCAGAGTCCGGCACTTTACCCTCTTCAGTACCATGTGGATAGTCCCCTAAAACCAATTTTCCAAAACTCTTAATTACCGTCGATGGGTGAATGTACTGGAGTCTTCAAAAATTAATATGGAAAAAAGAAAACTAAAAGATGCACATAATTGATATGGTCTTAACAACGATACAAACCCCTGTAACCTTAGGGACGAAGGTGCAATGTCAACACAAACTATTTAATTCTTGTGGTTGTTTGCTTTTCCTTTGTAAGGCCTAACAATTACGTTTGCTAAAATCTGTTACCGTTGAAACTTGAAACTACTGCAACTTTAAACACAATATAAAGTATACAAAATAGATTCCTAACTAAAACGTCCCAGCTAACCTCAGAGTTTGAATCCAGAGGTACTCGTGCAACTGTAGATATCATCAACTCAGTGGGAGAAAGAGTAAGGATTTATTTATGGTGATAGGATGGTAACAAGGTTGTTCAATACAAGATTGTGTTGAAGACTGTTTGTGATCTCTGTGAATCTAAATTGGAATTAAATAGGTTTGTGTTCATTGCATCTTTTGCTGGTGTGTGATTTTGCTTTCTGTTACAGGTCTCTTAAACATGAAGGTAGAATTGCAACGATTAATGGGTGTCATGGCCAAAAATTACAGTCCCATAATCTTCATCGGCAATTATGACAGCTTCACTTGCAACCTTTTCCAGGTTATTTCCTCTTATTCTATTCTGAATAATGTAAGATTTTTGATTTAATAGGTTCTCTAAGCAAATTTAATGCAAAATACAAGACAAATTAAAAGTATGGACCAAGAATAGATTTATGGTCACATTACCCTACTATCAATGACCCACTTCGACCTCCAAACCTATTTATTGTAATTTATACAGTTATACACGTGATTGGATAATCACGAACTTAATTGTAAAAAACTAAAAACCTGTGTCATATATCTTAGCCGGCTAATGGTCTGATCAGTGGCGGAACCAGAAAGTTTGAGGAGTGGGGGAATTTTTTTTGTTTTGGACGATAGTCGTTGTATACACCAAATAAAGATACAAATATAAGGTTTTTACATTATTTTTTTTCTTTTCGGGGGTAATTTGAAGGTTTTTACATTGTTTTGTTTCCGAGTGGGGGGCAATTCGAATTTACGATGGGGTGCACTTTAATAAAATGGTCCTAATTTTTTTTTACACTAAAATTTAATTTTTTTTTGACGAGCCATGGGGGCGCCGCCCCCCGCACTTCCCAAGTAGTTCCGCCCCTGGGTCTGATAGAAGCAGTTCACCCAACATTTGTTCTACGCCGAACAAATTTGGAGTGCATAATGTCCAGCGAGAACATCACAATACAAAGATTCCACTCTGCGTGTTTCAATCCTCTTGGAGATGCCGAAAGCAAAATGCAAGAAGAGATCAATCCAGTAGCCGTCACGGTCATATGAATGGCGCCAAAGCTGATGCATTTACGAAGGTACACTTTCAGCTTCAAAGCAAACTCGAGTCAGGCATTGAAAGATTGTAACAGATACAAAGATCAGCAAGAGGCAACGAGTAAGTATAGTAAGGCAACTGCGCTAAGGTGCTCACTTGATTCTTTATTTCCTCTTTTTCCATGTTTGGGTTTTCATCATGTACTCTCCTTATTAACCTAGATCGATGTGGATACGACATATGTATTAAACAGTCTAAAAGCTGAAAGAAACAGGCTCCAAAGACAAGTACAAAAATAAACATATAAATGTGTTTGTGGTTCCTTTTTTTCAATAAAAAATATATAGAAGTGTTACTGTGGTTTTCTACATGTTGTCGGTCGGATTCTCGGGTTGTGTTCCGTTTCGACACCGGTAAATATAAGAAGTTTAGATAAGAATATGATGAATTTCTGAAATTGGTTGCAACACCATTAGATCTTTTAAGGAAGATGGAGAGTTTAGATTTGCAGCACATCGCTAAATAAGTGCATAATTGACGATGAAGTGCATGAGCGACTAACATACTTGAAAAGTCAAATTTAACGTGTATTGTTAAAATGATTTTCTCATGTATTGAAAAGTTGAATGTTCAGCGAACCGTTCGCCGATCGTTCGAAAAATATTCGTTTATGTTCGTTTATTTAATAAATAAACGAACACGAAGAAGATATTTGATCCGTTTAGTTAAATAAACGAACCTGAACAAAGGCTTCGTTCGTTCATTAATGTTCGTGAACGTTCAATTATGTCCATCCGGTTACGTTCGTGTATCTGTTCGCTTACGTTCGATTAATATCCAAATGTTAAAAAAATAATAAAGTATATATAAAATATTAAAAAAAAAGAGTAATATAGTACTTGGTTAAAAAGTATTTAGTTACATGATCGTTTAGTCCGTTTACATTCACATATCGATGTTTACGTTTATTTATGTTTGTTTATATTCGTTCGATTACGTTCGTTTAAATTATGTGAACGAACATAAATGAACATGAACAAGTTCAAGTCTAAATAAACGAACATGAACAACAAGTTTTGTCTGATTAAGCGTTCGCTTTTGTTTATTTGTTCGGCTAAAACTAAATAAACGAACATGAACATACCTTTGTTCGCGTGCGTTCGGTTCGTTTACAACCTTAAATATAACTGTATTTAGCATTATCTTTAATTTTGTTTATTCGTTTAGAATTATCTTTATTAGTAAGTGGTGATAAAAAGATTACATATAGGCCCACGATAAAAAGATTACATATAAACGATTGAGTTTTTCATAGGCCCACGATGTTACAAGAAAATATCCGATCAAGTCCTTTAGGCTATTAAATTCTTAATTAATCTATAAATTATTTTTCAGTAATCATTTTTAATTATTGGTATTTAAATTAGCAAAATTTACAAGATGGCTCAAATGTTTATGTTCTCATGTATACACAAATAGGTTTCGAGGGCAAAACTTAATATGTGGCTATTACAGTTATAGGTGCGAATAAACCGGATTAAACCAGATTCGGATTTTTAAAATCCGGATTTTTGAAAATCCGGATTCGGATCGGATCTGATTTTTGTGAATCGGATTTTTTCGGATAAAAAAGTTCGTATCGGTTTTTTTTCGGATTAAAGTTTTTGTTATTGGATTTTATCGGATTTTTTTCGGATCGAATTTTTTGGTTAAGAAATGTTCGGATCGGGTTTTTTCGGTTAAAAATGTTCGGATCGGGTTTTTCGGTTAAAACTTAAAAGTGGTTATGGGTTTGATAAGGCCTTAAAGATCTAAAACTGAAACAAATGGGCCGTAAGCCCACAATGGTTCATTCTGTCGCCCTAGCAAAACTATTCGGCCTATATATACAACACAAAAAGTAGGGTTTTATCACATATACTTTCCATCACTTATTTATAACGCCGCTTTTTACAAACCCCAAAATAACCAGATTTTGGTTTTGTTTTTATTTTATATAGATGATTTTTACGCCGAGACCTGGATCTGGGCGTTTAAATCGCCTATATACGTTTTATTTGTTTGATACTAATGAATGTGTTTTAGAGTTTTGGCTATAAACGGCTATAATACTGGCAACCTTATTTTTCTAAAAAAATATGGATTAAACCGGATTTAACCGGATTAATCGGATTTATCCGAATATATTTAATAAAAATATATATATATATATATTAAAAACCGGATTTAACCAGATATTTTAAAAACCGGATAAATTCGGTAAATGATCCGGTTTTTATCCGATTTTCAGAAAAAATGGAAATCCGGTCTAACCGGATCGGACTAAAAAATCCGGACCGGATTTTTAAAATCCGATTTTTGGAAAATTCGGATCGAATTTTTTGACCGGATATTTAAAAATCCGGATTGGATTTGCACCTCTAATTACAGTCAATGAATTACAGTTATATACCCATTTCGACTTAGACCCATGTATACTCTTTTGTGTAAAAATCATTTCGTATATATACTGCATCTGCTAACAATGCAAAAGTTGATATGTACATTATTTCAGTAAGTGATACACGATAAGTGAGACTGTATAAAAGAAAATGCTAAAGGAACATTAATTATCCTGTCATCCTTAACATTGTGTACCTAAATAACTATGATACGATATTGTACGAAAAAACACAAATAAAACAAAGTGTTGGATAATTAACTTCAAATCTTTTAATATAATCATCCTAAAAATGATTGTATGTCACTGCAAGGATGTCCTTTCGGTCACGACTTTTTTTTTGACAACCAATACTTCTAATCATGTAAGAATATGTAAATAACCAGTACTTTTAAACAACCAATACTAATGATAGCAAATTCATATAAGAATATGTAATATTAACTTGGATTAAAAGTAACTAAGGTTGCATGTGTGTGAGCTTAGGTGTTAATATACGATGTTTGTAATTCAGTAACGGTTACTTAATTTACTTCTTCAATACTCACAAATCATACCGTATACTATGCATAAATAAATTTACAAACAAACATTTACATAATTTAAAAAAATAAACGATAATTACAAGTCAAGTTATATCCGATCTTTGGCAATTAAAACACAATGACAAAACTGCTTCTCACCTGTATACTAATAGAAAGAATGGATAACTCATATTGTGCTTAAAAAATACAAACAAATATTTACCTAAATAAAAAACGTAAACGAGAATCACAAGTCATACCCGTCCATCAGACGGGTTTTGCAACTAGTATATATATATATATATATATATATATATATATATATATATATATATATATATATATATATATATATATATATATATATATATATAATTATCCATTAATATTTAAGAATAAAAGGCTCATTATTAGCTTAATAACCATTTACAGTATTAACTACTAAAGATGGGCAAGTTTAGTAAACCTTTAAGGAAAATTTTGTTTAGTGTGACTCATATGCTGAACCTTCAGCTCTGTTCAATAATTCCACAGGACTTTAAATATACTAAGTATCACCAAAACGATGTTGCAGAAAGTGGTTGCAGAAGAGGTTGTTTTTATTCCTGTTGTTTTTTATGAGGCTATAAAAGTCGGAAGACGTCATTAAAATGGCTAATGATGAAGATCAAGCACTATTTGATCAACAACTTGATGATGATGCTTCAAAGAGGACCCGTATTGGTTTGATAACAGTTAAGCTGTATGATTCAGATGGTTATGAAAGCATAGTTAGGCAATTTTTGATAATCTTTTTGTGAGCACACATATTCACAAAAAATAACTTGGGGTACATGAACATCATTTTACGCTCGTTTGGTTACATAAACGAACAGGAACAAAAGGCTTGTTCATGAACACGAACAAAAGTCTTGTTCCTTTATTTAATTCTTGATTGTTGATGCAAAAGTTGGGTAATCCTTGCTAGACCCGAATTAGGCTTAATTCGGGTTGGTTGGACTCCGGCTCCTGCACAAAGTGAATCGTATGGTTGGGATCCTGCACACTAAACAACACGCGTTAGGCTTACCGTGAGAATGTTTCCCACGATTAGACTCCGGCGTGAGAGTAAGTAATCGGTTAGGGTTATAGGAATCGGATGAGAGTTTTAGAGTGTAGAATGTGATACCTTTGTGGAACCCTTGGGGGTTCCTTATATAGGACATGAAACCCTAATGGGCTGTCACTGATGCTTCGGCCCAAGGAAAGGATAAGTACCAGAATTAGATTGATTGTTATCTTCTAATTATGGTGAGTGAATATCCTCTTCTTTGGGGTAAATCCTATTCATAGACAGAATATGATTCTGTCTAACCCTGTACCGGTCATGCCGGGCCGTGGGCCGCACACGTGTGTGCGGTTACTGTTCATCTAAGCCCATAAGCTTAAATAACATTTTTCCCACCCAATCATGATGGGCCGGATACGGGTAGTACCCGTGGGCCGGGTTCATGACCCGGCTAGGGACTATACGTCATCATGTCCCCACAATCTAGTTGTTACAGCCGTGGGCGTAACCTCTAGACTATCAAGATGCTCCCCGGACGTACCAAGAAAGATCTTTAGCGAATGATAAATTGTCCAAAAAAAATTGTTTCGGCCGCACGTGGCAACCTGATCTAGGAATCTATTCCAATGATACCGCAGCCGCACGTGACGACCGAGACAAATTAAATGTAGCATTGAATTTGGGTCTTACATAAGACCGCATATCCCGACATAAATGACTGTTCACCTGCCACTTGACTGACAAAGTGCAAACAGTCAGAACCTCGAGCGGCGTAAACTTCTGAGTCAGAAGTGACCCGTGGGTCCCACCTGACTCTTCACTTGCCACTTACACCCTAACCACACGACTAAGGATAGTGGCCAACACGTGTCACGCATCCAACAGACCATGAACCACAAGGCAACCCTATAAATAAGCCACCCATACGGCTGTGTGAAACACACAGTCTTTTCCTCCATTTCTGCCATTAAAGCTTTTCTTCTTAGCTTCACTTACTCACGCACGGATCCCTTCCTCCACAGGTTAGAATACCACGTCCTTAACTTTTTATTCAGTAATGTCCCAAAGAAACAACCCCACAATTGGATCGGTGCTTAATGTAATGACCCAGGAGTAATTAGATCATTTTTGCACCAACTACTTCATTCCTACCAACCTACACCCCTCTCTCCCTGGTGCCGGGGACCTCATAACTGAGGCTCCGCAGGGAAAGATTGGCCTATATACTCGTCTTTTTGATGTGGCCAACTACCGCATTCCCTTCACTCGTTTCCTCATAGATTTATTAGGGTATTATGATGTACATATTAGCCAGCTTCACTGTATAGGCGCATGTAAGGTAAGTCAATTCGAAATTCTTTGTCGCGCTAGAAGAATCCCCCCAACCGTAGAACTATTCCAGCTATTTTACACCCCCAGTACAGTAAATGGTTGGCTATCTTTTAAGAAACGATCTCCAAACAGCCCCCAGTCCTATAATAAGCCCATGGACTCATTAAAAAACTGGTACGACCATTACTTTTTCATTGACTCGATAGTGTGGCCGACCGATTATGTCTTCAAACATACGTTATCTCATGACCCCCTTCCGCATGCCAGTACCTATAATCCCCAACATTCCCGAGAAATAGATCTTAACAGAACAGGATTCTCCCCGAATCATTCCTCTGTTTGCTAGGGATTAGTCGCAACTATTTTGGCTCGTCCAACAGATATCCTGTGTTTTGGAGAAGGCATGGTGAAGGTAGGTTAGCATCCGTACATCAAAGACGCATACAATTATCTGTTAATGCCTAACATATTTCGTGTATTGTGGCAGAAATGAACTTCTTTGGACTCCTACGTCAAGGCGACCCAAAGCTTGTACCAGAGGGATCCCGTCCCAGACGTGAGAACGAGTTATCTCTCCTTGAGCATACCCGAAATGTGACAGTTGCCCTGGAGGCCGTGCCGGACCCCCACTCAGACGAAGAGGAAACAACGCTCCTGAGAACCCCCGTTGACTTTGACAATGAGGACGGTGATAACATGTTGCTTGAAGAAGAAGCCGGGCCCTCCTCGCCGCCTAAGACTGCCACCCCCGCATACGGGGAAGAGCAAGGAGACAACATTGAGAGGACCACCTCCAGTCTTCGCCAAATGTTGGGCGATGACGAGGAGGAGATGCGGCAAGTCAATGAAGAAGAAGACGAGGGAGCAGAAAAAGAACTTGAAGAGGAAGTTGAAGAAGCAGCAGCCCAGCCCGCCCCTAAGCGTACCCGTAGAAAAAACAAGCGGGTGAGAAGAGTCGCCCCGGCCGAGGTTGGTGAACATAATGACCCCCCAAAAAAACTTCACGAGGACCACCCCCTGTATCAATCTGTTGGGAGCACCACCCAGGCCTCCGAGACGGTGCGGGCTGCACATGTGGATCTAGTTACTCAAGTTCCCCCGACTGCATCAGAACTAGCAGGGAATAACATGTAAGGCTACATCTTTCTTAAGTAAGAACTACGACTTTCCTTTAATCAATACTTGATATTTATTCAAATGTTTGTTTCGTAGAGCTGAACAAGCTGGTGCCGCGCCTCCACCTGATGCCCAGAAAGAGAAAGGGAAAGAGAAGGAAGTGGAGAGAGAACCTATGCTTCATACTGCCGCAACAAGATTCGGCCCTGCATTCGAAGAAGGTACCCCCACAGCTTCCCAAGACATCCCAACGTCCGGCCCACCTCAATCGTTCAATCCTGTTTGGAATATTACTACTGCGTCGCGGATGAGAGAGGCCGAGGAGTGCCGTGAGTACCTCAATAACTGCATCCCACCTGGTTTGGTACGAGATGTGAATGTACTAAGCCATGCTGACCTGGTGGATGAGTACAACGGCGCCCTGGTGGATCAAATGGCAATGGGCACTTCGATGAGGGTAAGATTTGAAGCCGCGTTAGGGCATGTAGAGTCCATCAAGAGGAAAGTTGGGCGAAGGGAGAGGATGATCGAGGAGAATGAAGCCCAAATTGCTGCCCTCCAATCCCAGCTTGCTACCGTGAAAGAACAATCGGCCCACACTAATGCTCATGACCAGCAGGTAGCCGAGCTTGAGGCAAAACTCGAGGCCGCAACAACCAAGGTACGTATCCACGCCACATCACTCCTATTCCATAATAATCACCATTCTAACAAGTAATGTATCTCATACAGGTGACCGCAGCAGAAGCGTCGGCCAAGTCCTCCTCTAACCAAGTATCCATACTCACCAAAAGACTTGAGGATGCCCATACGATGATCCAAGGCAGGGAAGAGGAGCTTGCTCATGAGAGGGCCACGACTGAACAGCTGAGGGAGGCGTCCGCCCAAAAAGATGTGCTAATAATTGCCCTTACCACCGAACGTGACGACGTGCTATGCCCCCAACTACTAGCAGCCATTGCCGGTCGCAGGTGGATGGTGGGTCAGAGGGCACGTCTAGCCGTTACCAAGGTGTTGGAAGCCCCCGAATTTGTTCAGTAGTTTGCTAGCCTTGTGTCAGATGGCATTGATCACGGCCACCATGAAGGAATGGTCAAGGTCGCAGAGCTAATCAGGAAGAAGGAAAACTTCACCAAGCATGCCTTCTTCAACACCGAAGCTGCTAACAAGATGACTGCTTCCATGGCCGCAATGCGGGATCTTCATTACCCATTCTTGGCCGAGCTGGAAGCCACAAAGGATGCATCAAACATGGAGATCATGGAAAAGCTTAGTCTTGGTGCGTTCTCTCAAGATGAGGGTCATTCCCAGGCTTCCTTCACTCCCTCGCCCAGCCACCTCACCCTTCCTATTTATGAGGATGTGACCAGGCTCGTAGTTGATGAGCAACCATTAAGCGGGGTGCTGGAGAGGAATGCGACTCAAGCCTTAGAGCGAAAGGAGCGTAGTGAGATATTGCCTTGCCTGGCTGAAGAACAATGGGAGATAGGTAGGTTTCTCCCCCCCATGTAGAGTGCCCTTAATTTGTTATCTATTTCAGACAATTTGGTTTGTAACCTTTAAACATTTGTATGTGGATGTCCACGGTACCTTATGATTGTAAACACTTGTTTTGCTATGTATAAGTCCGTGCGTAGGCACGACAATTTTGATATTTTGGAAACTTGTTTATATTTTTAGATATCATGTATCTGTGTCGCATGACATGTCACGTCTTACCCAAAATATAACAAAGTCTATACTTTACTAGACGTGCGGCGTGCGTCTTTACCATGAAAAGCGCTACGTGAGCGCGGCATATGGAAGCTTATCACAACGTCTTGTGAATAAGGTGTCTAGTAAGGATACATGATCCGCGTCACTGGGGTTGCATCCCTCTTATGTGACAAGTTGAATTATTAGGTTCACTTAATCCTCTTACCCCACCTGGAGGCGTATTGTACATGTACGGTATTGAATGAATGCATATGAATAAGACATGGCACATTATAATAATAATTAAATTCATACGACTATAACGAAATCTTCAAAAATAATTTTGCACAAAACAAGCCGTGGAGCTAGCTAGGTACCACGGCATTTTATTAGAACGTTTACATTTTTTGTTTTACCAAGAATGGGAAGTCCTAAAAACAAAAAAGAACCTAGAAAAAACATAAGAAACAAAACAGATAGAGCACATGGATCTTCATTAAAGCCAGATATAGTGAAGTATCCATGCGGAAGCCGTAGCTTTCAAAGATATCACCTTTTGAGATTGGAGATGTTCCATGTGCGTTCCAGATCGCGGCCATCCATGTCACGTAACTTGTACGCACCTCGTCCTAAATCTTCCGTGACCTTATACGGTCCTTCCCACTTAGGGCCCAGCTTTCCTGTATTCTCCGCTAGACTTGCTTCGTTAGCACGATAGACATAATCTGTCGGTCGAAAAGAAACACCTTTAACCTTGGCGTCATAATAAGCCTTCATTTTTCCTTGGACTTGGCCTCATTGATGGCTGCTATCTCCCTTTTTTATGCCAATAAATCCAGGTTGATCCGTAGTTGCTCGTCGTTCGTGACGACATTAACCTCCGCTGTGCGGATGGTAGGCATTCCTATTTCTGCTGGTATAACAGCTTCAGTGTCGTAGGCCAATGCGAATGAAGTGTCCCTGTTGGCTGTTTTGATCATAGTCCTATGCGCCCATAGAACATGTGGTAGTTCGTCCACCTATTTGGCACTTCGCTCCTCCAAGCGTGCCTTGATGCCGTTTCCCAAGCTTCTATTTGCTCGTTCCACAAGGCCATTTGTCTGCGGGTGCTTAACAGACGCGAAGCGCCGTTTGATATTCAGTGCTGCGCACCAGTCCTTGAATGGATTATCCGCGAACTATTTCCCGTTGTCCGAGATGATTTCTCCTGGTAAGCCAAAACGGCACACGATGTTCTCCCAAACAAACTTTTTAACTTGTTTGCCTGTGATGGATTTGACTGCCTTGGCCTCTATCCAACGTGTAAAGTAGTCCATTGCGACAATCAAGAACTTAACTCCCCCCGCAGCTACAGGAAATGGTCCTGCGATGTCGATCCCCCACTTATAGAATGGCCATGGGGATGTAATAGGTGTAATTTCCTGCTGCGGATGTCGCAGCACTGGTCTGTGCACTTGGCAATCACTGCACTTACGAATCATGTCGCGTTCGTCCCTATGCATGGTAGGCCAATAATATCCTGTGCGTAGGGCTCGAGCTACCACGGATCGTAGACCTGCGTGCATGCCGCACAACCCTTCATGTATCTCACTGATCACATAAGTGGCCTGACGTGGTCCAACACACCGCAACCACGACTGCAAGAAAGAGCGCTTATAAAGGATACCTTCTCGAAGCTCGAAGAGCTGTGACTTCCTTCTGATGCGTCGTGCCGCTTTTTCATCATCCGGAAGGGTTTCATTAGTCAAATAGTTGACGATCGGGGTCATCCATGTAGGTCCATCCTCCTCAACTATAGTGGCGACCTCCCCTTCTGTTATAGACTTTTCCTTGAGTATTTCCACCAAAACTTGCTTGGATAAGTGGGCGAAACTTGTAGAGGCGATCTTGCTAAGAGCGTCCGCCTTCTTGTTCTCACCTCTTGGTACCTGCTTGATAGAAAACTTGCTGAAAGCCACGATGAGTGACTTGAATTTCTCTAAGTATCGGACCATGTTATCCTCCTTAGCTACATATCCACCTAGAATGTGGTTCGCGACAAGCCGTGAGTCCACATAGGCTTCAAGGTTGCGGACTCCCATTCTAGCGGTGAACTTTAAACCCGCAATTAATGCTTCATATTCCGCCTCATTGTTGGTGGCTGTGAACTCAAAGCGAAGGGCGTACGTAAACTCCATTCCCTCCGGATTCGTAAGGATGAGACCAGCTCCTGACCCATCCGTACACAAAGATCCGTCCGTGAATAACACCCATGATTCTGCTAGAGTTTCGTCATGTTTTACTTGGTCCTTCTTCATCCGGCTTTTCTATCAAGAAATCCGCCAAGATTTGGCCTTTAACAGCCGTCCTTAGCCTATAGGATATGTTGTGTTCTCCCAATAGAATGCTCCACTTTTGTAGCCTACCTGCCACATCCGGTCTAGAGATGACTTGTTTTATTGGTTGGTCAGTGATTACTACAATTGGGTGCGCCTGAAAGTATCGGCGCAACCGTTTTGTAGCAAACACTAGTGCCAAAACCAATTTTTCCATAGAGGAGTAATTCAACTCCGGCCCTTGTAATGTTCGACTTATGAAGTACCGCACTTATTGCTCCATGTGTGGCTGATAGATACATAATGTGCTCCTCCTTTGGCCGGGGAGCTACTAGCATGGGTAGAGATGCGATGTGTTGCTTGAGTTGACCAAAGGCTTCCTCAGCTTCCTTTGTCCACCGGAAGTCTCCCTTCTTAATGCACTTCTTGAGTGTTTTGAATAGGGGGAGTGACTTCTCTGCGGACTTTGATAAGAACCTATTTAGCCCGGCCAGCTTTCCATTTAAGGATTGCACCTCTTTCCGCGTCTGAGGGGATGATAGCTGTATTACTGCGTCCGTTTTTTCTGGGAAAGGTTTGATGCCATTTGAATCAATCATATATCCAAGGAACATTCCTTCCGTTGCCCCAAACGTGCATTTCTTTGGATTTAGCTTCATATTAATCCTCCTCAATGTGTCGAACGTCTCTTGGACATCCCGGAGAAGTGCATTTTCCGTATGACTTTTGATGACTAAGTCGTCCACATAGACCTCCAGGTTGCGGCCTATCTGTGAGTCAAAAGCTTTGTACACAAGCCGCTGGTATGTTGCCCCGGCATTCTTTAGTCCAAACGGCATTTTCATATAACAGTATACGCCTTGACTAGTATGGAACGCCGTCTTCTCTGCGTCCTCTTCCGCCATCTGGATCTGGTGGTATCCTTTATATGCGTCTAGGAAGCACTTAAAGGGATATCTACATAGGGATTCCACCTTCCAGTCAATCTCCGGTAACGGGTAACAATCCTGTGGACAAGCTTTGTTCAGATCCCTGAAATCCACGCACATGCGCCAGCTTCCGTCATGCTTTTTGACCATGACTGGATTGGATAACCACTCGTGGTAGTATACCTCGCGCATGATACCTGCGTCCATTAGTTTCCGTACCTCATCCAGTATCACTTGGCTGCGTTCAGGTGCATGACCGCGCTTCTTTTGCTTGACGGGTTGGAACCCTTGGCGGATCTGGAGCTTGTGTTCTGCTATCGCGTGTGGTACGCCCGTCATATGCTTGGGCTCCCATGCGAATATATCTAAATTTGACTTCAAGAGAGAGCACATGGCCCTCTTGCCGTTATCCGAGATCATTCCCCCTATGGACACCTCTTGTTCCGGATAGTCAGGATGAATTGCCACCCCCCAATTGGGAGGTGGTGATCCATCCTTGGGTGGAACAGGTGGAACCGGTGTTGTCACGGCATGACACTCAAATACTGGTACGATTGTGTTGTAAATGGTGACAATTCCTCCTTCCACAGGGAATTTGATCATTCCGTGTACCGTAGAAGGTACCGCCCGCATGGCCAAAATACCTGGTCTGCCTATGATCCCATTGTATGGAGAGTGTGAGCGTATCACCATAAAGTTCATCCACGCAGTGGTGGAGTGCTCTTCATTCCCAATGGTTACAAGCAGACGCAGTTGCCCTATTGGCCAAATGGTGTCTCCACTAAAACCAATGAGCGGCGCTGTGGCCGGTACTAATTGGCTTCTTATTTCTGGTCGTAACTGTACAAAACAGTGTTCGTACTGTACTTCTGCTGATGACTCCCCATCCACATACATGCGACGAACGTTGTGTGTTCCAATGCTTATCTCAGTAGTGAGAGGCGCATCAATCACATCGCTTGCTGTGATGGGAGGGAATGAGATTTCTCTGCCGCGTGAAAATTTTTGACTAATTTTCTGCCTCGTGCGGCGCTGTCTGGATTGGATCATATATATAGTTGAAGGTTTGTCCTTTTGGGGATCCTTCTTGTCATACTTCTTGCCATACTTCTTGCCATACTTCTTGTTGTCTTTTCCATCCTTCCAATCCTTAACCAAATGCTTGAGTTTACCTGACTTGATCAGTGACTCAATGTGCTTCTTGAGCTAGATACACTCCTCCGTACCATGGCCCTTGTCGTTATGGAATTCGCAGAAACTATTTCCTTGGCGACGGTCCAGCGGAGTCGTCATTGGGGGAGGCCTCGGAAAATTAGCCCCTTCCGTCAGCAAGATCTCCCGGTAGGACATCTTTAGAGGGGTAAACTTATCGTCTGGCCGGCCTCCCTTGTTTTGGCTCTTGTAATCTGAGCCCCTCCCATTGTTTTGATTTCTTTCACCACCCGACTGTCTCCTGGACTGGTCGTTCGATCGGTACCATTTCCTTTTGAAGGATAGGCCGCGGAAACCGCGGTTTCTCCCTCTATGAAGTTTCTGACCCTTTCCATGAGGTCGTCATACCACTCCGGACGCTTTTCATTGAGACGCCTGATTAATTCCCTGTCTGTTATGGCATGCATATAGTCGGAAATTTTCAGGAGTTCCGGCATTGTCTTTGTGCGTGTGCACTCGTCATTGAAGCGCTCAGTGAAGGCTTCCGTGGACTCCCCCGGCCGTTGCTTAACGGTTGCCAATGAGACCGGGTCCCTATTATACTTTTTCCGCTGAGTATAATTATTCTTGAACGCAGTGCGTAATTCAGTGAAGCTATCAATGCTTCGCGGAGGGAGTCCTTCAAACCAGTCGCGAGCATTGCCGATCAAGGTTGAATTGAACATTTGGCACCATATAGGCATGGGCCATCGCTCGATTTTCGCCTGCGTATCAAATATCTTGAGGTGATCATCCGGATCACCGGTTCCATCATAAGTCTTGACACACGCCGGCATGCGACGTTTTGTGTCCTCGGAGTAATTCCGTATGCGGAGAGTAAAAGGATCTTCCCTGGGGTCTGCCCATGGACGGGTGAGACTAGGGTCACACCACGGTTGGGAAAGATCTTCTGCTTCTGTTTCTCGGTAATAGGGACCGCCATAGTACTCCTCATTGTTTGGTGGCGGTGGAGGAGTACGCCTAGGTCGGCGACGCTTGGGCGGATGGTCATCCGAGTCCTCTCCTGATGGATCGAGAGAAGGAGGCGGTGCCCCATCTCTTGGGTGAGGACCGCTCTTGTGAGAAGAGCCAGGGGCCTTCTTCCCGATATTCATCCTATCCCACACACTCGTGCGACGATTGGCTCTGGTCAGTTCCTGATCTGGTCGTTCGGGTGAACCGTCGGACCTCTCTCCCTCTTCTCGAGACTGCGTTAATTCCTGCATGAGACGATCCCCTATGCGTTCAAACACATTCCTAGGTTGGGGAGTTTCCTCAAAGAGGCTCCACTCCTGAGGTCGGGTCCTTCTCTTCCTCTGAGTTTGAGAAGAGGTGCTTGGTCCAGCATTGCCAAAGTTGAGTCTAGATTGGAGGTCCCTTCCTAGATTCAACCTTGATGCAATCCCTGGGACGATCCTATCAAAGTTCTGCGTGAGAACTCGAGTGAGATCCTCCTCGCTGAGTGGTTCGACCTCTACTTCTTCCTCGGTTGATGGTCTGCGCGGCTCCTTGTTAGGGGGATTGGGCGCACTCCCTGGATCAGGATTGTCCAAGGTCGAAGTAGGTGGTGGAGTCATGGAGATGGTGCTTGTCACCCCCATGGACTGAAAGCCACTCCGGTTGTTTGGTCCCCCCGCTTGATGGCTAGGAGATCGAGTGGGAATGAGTATCCCTTCCCCTTGGGACTTCCGATTTCTAGGATTTGTGTTCCCGGGGTTGCCTTGCGGATGCCCCTTCGTCATTGAGAATTTCAAGATGAGATTTCGCTCTAGCTTAGTGTAAGGGTCCCACGGATGGCGCCAACTTGTTGATGCAAAAGTTGGGTAATCCTTGCTAGACCCGAATTAGGCTTAATTCTGGTTGGTTGGACTCCGGCTCCTGCACCAAGTGAATCGTATGGTTGGGATCCTGCACACTAAACAACACGCGTTAGGCTTACCGTGGGAATGTTTCCCACGATTAGACTCCAGCGTGAGAGTAAGTAATCGGTTATGGTTATAGGAATCGGATGAAAGTTTTAGAGTGTAGAATGTGATACCTTTGTGGAACCCTTGGGGGTTCCTTATATAGGACGTGAAACCCTAATGAGCTGTCACTGATGCTTCGGCCCCAAGGAAAGGATAAGTACCAGAATTAGATTGATTGTTATCTTCTAATTATGGTGAGTGAATATTCTCTTCTTTGGGGCAAATCCTATTCATAGACAGAATATGATTCTGTCTAACCCTGTACCGGTCATGTCGGGCCGTGGGCCGCACACGTGTGTGCGGTTACTATTCATCTAAGCCTATAAGCTTAAATAACATTATTCCCACCCATTCATGATGGGCCGGATACGGGTAGTATCCGTGGGCCGGGTTCATGACCCGGCTGGGGACTATACGTCATCAGTGATCGTCCGATTATACTTATGTTTAAGCTCGTATAGTATATTTTTATGAGCTGGGCGTTCAACGATTATTTCGTGATCGTCCAATTACAATACATTAGAATTTCAACGTATTCTAATTTTTCAACAACAAATCCTTCAGGTGAGATGGTGTGTGTAATTCCCAAGTCCCAACACCCTATTTAGCCAAAATGGAGAAGTTAATGATATCTCCTTAGGCGCTTCCTCATCAGTGGTAATGGGTGCTTATGGTACGATTTGGCGCGGTTTAGCAATCGTACTTGCGGTTTCTATAATTAAAAAGGCTTAGTATAAAAAAATCTTACAAAAAATTAATTATTGGTGTTATGGTGATTCTGTTTTATAGGATTTCAACGATCATTTCGTGATCGTCCAATTACAATACATTGACTTCTCCATTTTGAGTTGTTAGTGGTGCATGGATAAATACAGAATATGAGATTATATTAGAGAGCTTTTGCAAAAGTTTTTTTTACGTCGAAACATACATTTGATTAGTTGTAAACGATACTCGACATGACCATTTAAGCCCGAACACCGAATCGGACCTAGACGAGACTCGAATGGAGTTAAGCCATTCCACATTATTCAAGTTCCATAATTCGTACCCTTCCTCTAAGATGTGAACTCGGTTTTTTCTTGAGCCACTATATATAAAAAACAAGATATATAGCCCGCGCTTCGCGGCGGAAAGTGTAGGACCAACGGTCGCAGTGGACCGTTAATACGAAGGATTGTTCGTTTTTGTGACTGGCATTGCAGGGAACGGATAACTTCAAGGACTATTTCTATAAAAAACTAATTTAAATGTGTATTAAGTTTCAATATTTTATATAAAATCATACGTATGTAAAAAATATAGCAATATTGGGCTCGTTTGATTCATAATTAGACGATATTCTCAACGGTAATTTTTCCTTCAATAGCATTGATAGATATATGTTCCATATTTGATAAATAAACTTTGTTATATAAAAAAGGTATATATATATATATATATATATATATATATATATATATATATATATATATATATATATATATATATATATATATATATATATATATATATATATATAAATAAGTTCGCTTTTGTAACACCTTTTTTAATATAAAGGGTTGTTATGTAATTACATAACTCTAATTTCAAATATAACTAAGATGCCCTAAATCCATATGGGATAGGGAGGGCCCGACCACCCCTAATATGGTGACGAGTAATGTAAAGCACAATAAAGCCATAATAAAGCTTATATATATATATATACTAGTTTCGTAACCCGCCCAACGGGCGGGTTCGTTTCATAATTGTTTTTTACATATATTTTTAAAAAAAAACTTGTAAAAATTAAAACCTGGTGGAGTATCGAGAATCAGGTTAACACAGTCACCTTAAACCCACTTTGAATATATATTAAAGTTTTAAAACATTCGGTTAAAGAAAACTTATTTGTGATATTTTTAGTTGTTTGTCATTTGAATGATTTTATTGTTGAACGGGGTTTTATTTCCTTGTGGATTTATCGATTTGGTACCGGTCTCGTGTCGAATAAGTAGTAATGAATTTTTTCCGACCTTAATTTATTAGTTCTGATAATGTACCGAAAAGTATATGTGTAGCAGAAAATGACACGGTTCCCGTTCGGTTTTGAGATTTGGGACCAAGTGGTCATTCCTAGTAATGAAGGACATTACATATGAGATTTATATTATATTTTTTAGTCATTTATTTATCATTGTTTTTGGTAATAAAATTATGTCTATTTATCCCTTTCTCACAAACCAAACGTCTCCCTTTATCTATCACAAACCTGTTTTCATTTCATTTCAATTGATGAATATGAAACCCAGTTCGTTCATTCATATATGAAAGTTAACCATAAAACATTTATGTATATCGAATCTTACCCCGATCTTTTTTTTGGTAGATCTGAATTAGAATCACAAATTGGATCACATGCACCCATCATCAAGGTATGTAGGTTGGCTATTTTTGTTTTATGTCCATCCTTCTGGTCCTGTGTTTGTAAACATTGATCCATATTCGATCAAAACCGGTTACTGTGAATATGATTTATTACACATCATGGGATGTATGAAAAGTTAAGTTGTTTAGTTGTTTAGTGTTATTGTTAATTATATTTTTCGCATGTGATAGTAGTGTGAAGACATTGGAGATGACGACGATCTAGGTGATGAGGGTATTGATCCCGTGTTTTTTTAAAGTTAATCTATTTTTTATCTTCTTTTGATATGTGTTTGATTTAATTATTATTTGTTTTTTTTTGTTAATTTGTTTTTTTTGTTTTAGATGGTAGTTAGAATACGGTGGAGTAAACGATGGTAAAAGTATTTTCGTGGATATGATGATTGTGATGATGAGGTAAGGATATTTTGTGGTTGTTTTAATTACATTTATGTTTGTGTAAATAGTTTCATAATTTGTTTTCGATAAACATAAACATTGTAAGTTTTTTGTTGAGTTTTTGTTACACAAAGTCTTGGCTATAGATTTTAAGGTTTCGTTGATAAAACACCTTTATCAACAATGAGACCATCAGTTGAAAGAAGTCACGATTGAGTTTTTGTTTTTAACGTATTGACAGTCTTTTAAATGTAAGCAATAAAAAAATGGTTTGATAGAAGTAAAAAATCGTATTAGGGGGGTTAGTTAATGCTTGTTGCTACATAAAGAAGTTCTTTTGGACACTATCTTTTTTGTCGCAGACGTGTTTCCCAAAATACGGAGATGAGATGAAGCATGGGTCGGACATACGTGATTTACCCATGCTCACTTGTCTCAACCTTCAATTCAGTCAAATAAATACAAAGATATAAGATATATTGTCTTTCGTCACTTATAGCTGCTAGATCCAAACTTATATTCAACTGGCTCATGACCAAACGTTTTGGCTATGAATTTACCGTCACCAACAAAGAAAATAAATACTTTTGTAATATATATTATTAAGAATTTGAATTTAAATAGTGTCAGTGACGGCTATGGTTTTGTTGATAAAACACTTTTATGAGCAATGAGACCATCAGTTAAAAGAAGCCACGATTGAGTTTTTGTTTTTAAAACGTTAAAAATTTCATTGATATTTAATAATATTTGAATTTGATAGTTTCTTCAGAATGTTGTAAACATAAATATGACCCTTGCACGAGACATTTATATTTTAAATATATGGGCAATATGTTTTTTTTTGTGTAAGAAGGTGTATTTGTAAATGATTTTAGGATTTTTAATGAAGCTCTTTTTATTACACACAAGCGGTATATATTTGCAAACGATCTTACTATATTTTTTTTGTAACATGTACTGATGGTGACTGATTGTACCGGGGCTGTCCTCTTGATGAAGATAAGTGTTTCTTTGTAAGAGGTATCATAAATTCCCGGTGTTGTATTCAGGTTTGTAATTTCTTTGCTTTATTTGTGTTGTTAAAATGATATTTGTGTAATTCATTTATAAGAAAATAAGAGTGAAATGATATTTACTAATTTTTCGGCCATGTAATTTATACGTACTTGATAGGGGAACAAGTCAGATTAAAAAGGTGTGTTCTGATTTGGTAGACACTTCTCAGGATGCACCCGTCACTTTGAGAGCAGTGCGTAAAGATTACACACCTTTGGGGTGAAATAAGAACCCACGTAATAACCAGGCATTCACACACAAGTGCTGCGGAGAGCTACACATTGCATTGATGCATGTAAAACTGATTCTCTTAGTCGAGTATATTAACTGCCACATTTCCGCAAATTGAGTATTCTAAGCATCTTCTTTTTATTAACAGCGAACAACCACGGACCATCACACATACTTATTCAGCAATCGACTCCTAACGATATAGTTTCCCAGGGAAAAACTTCGGACGAGGGAAACATGTTTCACAATAGATTCTCACACGAGTTTCCCGACACAACTGGTAAGCTGTTTTTCTCATATTTAATATTCTATGAGTATATACTGTAAACCAGATGACATGTATATGTCCAAGTAGCGTAATAAGCCATTACTAAAACTAACCCACTTCATCATAAAGTGTCTAGTGCATTTTGTGTGTTTATATCTGTTAAGCATTACATCAGCAGGGGTGGAGCCAGAAATAATGAACATGGGGGCATTAAGCAACGATGTAACATGTCGATATGTGTTATTATCTGTTAGGGTAGTTTGAAATAAATCTAGTTGGTTCGTGTTTAATGTGAAGGAAACAAAGTACTCTACCATGGTGCGATTTACGCTAACTATAAATTTAACTGTGAAGAAAATAAATTTTGATTTATGTTTGATGGCCAAGAGTCATAAAATGTGTTATAAAGTCACTCAGTTGTTTAGATGTTTGAAGAAAAGTATGTGGTTAAATATATTACGTATAAATAATTAAAAAACTTGGTTAGAAAGCTAAATTTGATAACATAAAATATACAAAACTAAAAAATATAAAACTATACCAAAGCACATCTATATGATAAAAAAATAGTTTCCGTAATTGACCACTGCCATATATAGGATGAGCCAAAGTATGTTTGATGGCCAAGAGTCATAAAATGTGTTATAAAGTCACTCAGTTGTTTGGATGTTTGAAGAAAAGTATGTGGTTAAATATATTACGTATAAATAATAAAAAAACTTGGTCAGATAGCTAAATTTGTTAACAGAAAATATACAAAACTTAAAAATTTAAAACTATACCAAAGCACATCTATATGATAAAAAAATAGTTTCAGTAATTGACCACTACCATATATAGGATGAGCCAAAGTATGTTAGGTATTTGAAGTTTCGCTATGATGGAAGCAGTAATGATAGGGTTGTCTCCGGTTTAAGAGTGTTTTGATATTGAAGTTGATAAAGTTGAAGGTGACGCGAAGCTTACTGAACTATAGAAACCGAAAAGCAAAGAAACCCCAGATGAAAACAGATTAGGAAAATAAATTATTAGCCAAAGGAGAAAATACTGAAAATCCAAATACAAGTGTAGGTGCAATTGCATCCGCTGATCAGAAGATGATACTATTTCATCAAATGTAGAACTCAAAGCGTAAACATCAACTTTGTTATTTCCCATTTGATTTCACTTCATCTTTTTTGAAGTTGTACCATATGTTACGGTTTATCAGTTATCATGGTTGTTGTTGACAAATGAAACAATGGGATAATCAGATAATGAAGCCCATAATATGTATGAATTTTTTAAAGAACTTTGTTAGATTAAAATAATATTTGACCAATCTTGTATGTGCAGAATACTGCAAGTGAGGAAGTTGTCCCTCACTCACACAGTAACATATGCTTAATATTTATGATTAATTCCAGCTCAACAGCAGTCTATATAGCTTTGAACTTATAGGAACTCTACTCTTATTAGCAAAACTTATTCTTCTATTCTCTCACAAATTTATTACAGACTGAAGGTACATATCTTAGGCCAGTAGTATGTGATATTTAATATTCTATGAGTATATACTGTAAACCAGATCACATGTATATGTCCAAGTAGCGTAATAAGCCATTACTAAAACTAACCCACTTCATCATAAAGTGTCTAGTGCATTTTGTGTGTTTATATCTGTTAAGCATTACATCAGCAGGGGTGGAGCCAGAAATAATAAACATGGGGGCATTGAGCAACGATGTAACATGTCGATATGTGTTATTATCTGTTAGGGTAGTTTGAAATAAATTTGGTTGGTTCGTTTTTAATGTAAAGGAAACAAAGTACTCTACCATGGTGCGATTTACGCTAACTATAAATTTAACTGTGAAGAAAATAAATTTTGATTTATGTTTGATGGCCAAGAGACATAAAATGTGTTATAAAGTCACTCAGTTGTTTGGATGTTTGAATAAAAGTATGTGGTTAAATATATTACGTATAAATAATAAAAAAAACTTGGTCAGATAGCTAAATTTGTTAACAGAAAATATACAAAACTAAAAAATTTAAAACTATACCAAAGCACATCTATATGATAAAAAAATAGTTTCAGTAATTGACCACTGCCATATATAGAATGAGCCAAAGTATGTTTGATGGCCAAGAGTCATAAAATGTGTTATAAAGTCACTCAGTTGTTTGGATGTTTGAAGAAAAGTATGTGGTTAAATATATTACGTATAAATAATAAAAAACTTGGTCAGATAGCTAAATTTTATTAACAGAAGATATACAAAAGTTAAAAATTTAAAACTATACTAAAGCACATCTATATGATAAAAAAAATAGTTTCAGTAACTGACCACTGCCATATATAGGATGAGCCAAAGTATGTTAGGTATTTGAAGTTTCGCTATGATGGAAGCAGTAATGATAGGGTTGTCTCCGGTTTAAGAGTGTTTCGATATTGAAGTTGATAAAGTTGAAGGTGACGCGAAGCTTATTGAACTAAAGAAACCGAAAAAGCAAAGAAACCCCAGATGAAAACAGATTAGGAAAATAAATTATTAGCCAAAGGATAAAATACTGAAAATCCAAATACAAGTGTAGGTGTAATTGCATCCGCTGATCAGAAGATGATACTATTTCATCAACTATAGAATTCAAAGCGTAAACAGCAACTTTGTTATTTCCCCTTTGATTTCACTTCATTTTTTTTGAAGTTGTACCATCTGTTACAGTTTATCAGTTATCATGGTTGTTGTTGACAAATGTAACAATGGGATAATCAGATAATAGAGCCCACAATATGTATGAATTTTTTTTAAAGAATTTTGTTAGATTAAAATAAGATTTGACCCATCTTGTATGTGCAGAATACTGCAAGTGAGGAAGTTGTCCCTCACTCGCACAGTAACATATGCTTAATATTTGTGATTAATTCCAGCTCAATAGCAGTCTATATATCTTTGAACTTATAGGAACTCTACTCTTATTAGCAAAACTTATTCTTCTATTCTCTCACCACTTTATTACGGACTGAAGGTACATATCTCAGGCCAGTAGTATGTGAGCTGATAACCAAGACTTTAGGACTCTCTTTAATGGCTAGATCGTATTGAGTTTGACTACATTGATTACTTAAGAATTTATGTGTGAATTTTTTTATTCCAACATATTGAAGGATTTTGAATAAAAAAGTGAACATAAACAGATCCAAAAACCCTCTTTAAAACTATTTAACCAAAAAAAAAAAGAATTCTCCTTCAGAATTGCATTCCTTAGGGTGCCTAATAAAATGCTCCAGTAGGGTGGTTGAGTAATCTCTCGAAATGGGGTTGACTCCTTTCTTTTATATGGTTGAGTAATGGTTTGAAATGTGGTTGACTACCTTCTCTTATATGTTTATATTCATGTGGCTCTACAAAGTTACATTCATGAATTTTTGCAGATTAATGATGTAGGAAATTTGTAGCAGATTAATGATGTAGGAAATTAGTATAGGTTTTAAGTTTGTGGGAACTGCTTAAGACTTTTTACCACAGCAGTATATATTTTTGAGTCTGGAGCCAAGTCTGATTTTTTTTATCATTCAGATTGACTTAATGAGAAAATTTTATTAACTAAGTTGTTGTCGGAATATAGGCCTTTTTAACCGGTTGAATATCTAAATTTTGTGCAGCTTAATGGTGAGTGTCAATGATTTGGGTTGAATAATTTGTATATCATAATCTCTGAAGGGTGGGTCCTTGTTTTATTTTCAATGGTGAGGTGTATCTCTTTTACCTCAGCAGTTTTTTTCTCCAGATTTTTAATAAAGTTATAATTGGAGTTTGTTTTTTTTGATATGGCAGTATTACATATTTTGTGTAGATGCTTTTGGCGAGGGTTTGGTGATGTTGAAAGTTAAGTTATCTTTTAGATCTTAATATTTTTAATTTGCTCGGTTTTTTATAAAGTTTTAACTTGTTTTTGTTTATTTGTATATGTCAGGATGACAAGATTATTTTGTGATATCAGTGGATGTGTGGATGAGATGGTTTAATGGCTCGAAATATTAAAGAATGTAGAATCTGGCTAATATTAAATTCTAAGCTTCTTCTTAGAATTGAACACCTCGAGGAAACGGTAAGTTTTTTTTGTTAAATTATTGTATGTTAAGTGTTTATAAGTTTTGTAATGAGTTATGTTATGTGTGCATAATTGTGTAAGTGCAAATGCGATATAGATTATTTTTAGTTTAATTTGGTAGTTGTTAGTCATAAAAAAATAAATAGTCCATAATGTTTAAAAATTAAGCAGGTTAGCATTCTAAATTGCTGAAAACAGATTGTTCTTAAATAATTTTTTGGACAAATATTTCATTCAACACTTGCAGCATAGATTTAAGGTTAGATTTTATGGACTTGAAGTTTAAACTTAGTAATGATATAGTGTTGTAGGTATCATATTAATATGTTTTTAGGTTTTGTTTAAATTGGAGATTATGTTCGCTTATTAAATAATTTAGATTTTTGGCTTTAGAAGACATATGTGAAGTTTTGTTTTTTTGGTATTGTTGCTTGTCTTTCCTTTGATTCATGTGTGCATGTGTTTATTTTGTGGTTATGAGTGTTTAAATTTGTTATTGTTGTTTTTATTAATATAAGCCCATTGCTTATATTAAGTTTATTATATAAATCCATAAAATTTAAATATTAAATATTATATAAGGTTGTTATATAATATTATATTTAGCTTTTTATATAATACTATAATAAAATATTATATTATTAATGTAATTATATTAAAGGTTGTTAGGTTTTTAATGAATATTATTATAATATTATTATCTTAATATAAGTCCACTGCTTATATTAAAGGTATTATATAACGGGCAAAAAATTTTAAATAGTAAATAAGTTTGAGTAGTCAAAAGGCTATGACTCGAACTTGCTACCTTCTCACGGCACATATACTTAACACAGTAACCCCATCATGTTTTTGTTCATGGATGTAAGTTAATAGCGGTAAACCAACACATGTATTATATGTGTTATTAAATTCATATTAAAGAATACATAAAATAAAATGAAAGTTAAAAAGATCTGCGTTGTTGTTTTATTAAAATAATGAAGTAGTTTCTAAAGAAAGAAATTCTTAATCTGGTGGAATGAAACATTTGTCTAAATACGAAATAGCACTTCTCTATAGACAACGTTTGTCGTTGTGTTTGTATGGTTCCCTTCCTCGTCTAAACAGAGAAGCTTCAACCCTTTTTTACTCTTGACCCTTGACAGTGCCACATATAGCTGACCATGTGAGAAAACTGGTTTTGGTAAAAACAAACCAACATGTGATAATGTTTGCCCTTGGCTTTTGTTGATGGCTATTCCAAACAAATTTGTATCGAAAACTGTCTTCTGTTCGATTTAAACGACATCTTTGAGTCGGTTGGTGTAATAATCATACGTGGAATTGCACAAAATTTTTCTACATTGCTGCTGGATATAATTTTTGCTTCAGTTACATTCTTTCCCAATCTTAACACTTGAAGCCTGGTTCTATTGCATAGGCCTGCTTTTTTATCAAGGTTTCGCATTAACATAAATGGAGCTCCAATTTTCAACTTTATTGCATGTTTTGGTAGGCCAGACATCCTTATTCCGTTAAGGAAGTCTATCGTGTATATTGAATAATCATAGTTCGTATCTTCATCGATTAACGAAATCGAGTCCGATGATTCGTATATTGTTTCTTCACCAGGAAGTAAACTCATCATCCGCTCGTTAATGATATATACCAATTCATGAGTTGGTGCTAGTATGGCCCTTTCCTGAAAGAATGCTTGGTTGTATAGGTTTTTTTATCAACTCTGGGTATGTTTCATTTATTATGGAACCCACGTAATCATCGGATTTTGGGATCAACATTTCATCTGGAAACACCACCGTCGACTCCCCATCGTTTTTACCATCGATGTTTCCGTTACCAATACCTAATATCCAGTCTGCGAATTCTTGTATTTCTTTTTTCTCTGATTCATTTGATCCAGAAGTTAGGCGCATGTTTACTGTTAAGTTCATTACCGTGCACTTTTCCCACAAGGATGATGAGTTTATTGTTGAATGTACAACTTTGTTTCGACTTCCACTTGGAATAACTGGAAGTATTTGTCGAAAATCGCCACCAAACAGAACAACTTTATTGCCAAATGGACAGTGTGATGGTTTTGAAGGATCTGTTCTGCAAATATCTCTTAGTGTCCTCTCAAATGCTTCGTAACAGTGGGAGTGTATCATTGGAGCCCCGTCCCATATTATGAGTTTAGCTTGTTTTATCAATTCAGCGAGTTGGCTATCCCCTTCTATGTGGCATACTCATTGATCATGTATGTCAATTGGTATTGCAAATCAAGAATATGTTGTCCTTCCACCTTCTAACAAAAGTGCAGCAATACCACTTGATGTGACATTTAAAGCTATTTCACCTTTTGACCGCAATGCAGCTGACATTGTTTTGTATAGGTACGTTTTCCCTGTTCCTCCATATCCGTAGACAAAGTACATTCCTCCTTTGTCATTGTCTACGGCGTCCATAATTGTTGAATAAATTTCTTTTTGTTCAGACGTGAGGCTGCTATACAATGTTTCATGCTGTTTTTTCAAGTCAGCTGGGTTGTATTGATTTGTCGTCATATATTAATCTGTTATAGCCTTCCATAGTGTACTCGTTGTTAGGATATGGCATGCCTGTTATATTCTTCAAACTCTTGTTGTTACACAATAACATGTGTTCTATATATGCGAGGCATATGTTTTTCCGTTGTAGATCTGAAAGCTCCAATTCTGTATAAATAATTGTTTTTAAAGTTATTATTAATTACACTTTGGAATAAGGTATATGTATCATGTTTATAGGATAAAATTATGCTAAATTTGTTGAACATACCAGGATTGTTTTGCTTGGTGCGTTCCACATGTAACACATCGTGAGCCATAAGGTGCCAAGTTTTTTCCTATACAAACTCTGGGCGAGACATGCTATCTGTCTTTAGTAGCATAACAAAAAAAGATCTTAAATAATCACCGATTCCCCAATGGCTTGCTATTAGTCCGTCAATGTACTCTTTGTCGACTTGTAAAAGTCCACGAGCATAGCAAGCGTCTCTGTACGTCAGATACACAACGTCGTCATATTCTTTGAGGTCTTTCCACTCCATGGGGCCTTTAACCTTGTTAAGCAATACACGCAAGTAAAATAACTCCCCCCAAGATGGAGGTACATGATGAACACGTCCTAAACTAAAACCTCTTTGTCTTCTTTCCCAAGTTCATTTTTGTGAGTTCCAAACATACCATTTAGGGATCTCTGCGTAAAAAAGTTTGCGGGCAAATGGTTCTATTTTGTTTAGTTCCATCCATTTTAGAAATTTTTTCTCGTTAACGGATTGCTTTTCAGTTGTGTAATCTATGCTTTCGGTTGCATCAAAGATTACAGATTGTTCATCTTCCAAATGAAATGGTAAACGTTCAACAGATGGATTTCTGTAATAAATATTAAATCCATAGATGCGCCAAGCTGCTTCACATGCCGAAAGATATCTGCAATCATAGAAATCCTTGATTTCATCCACCTCTTCACCGTCAAAAGCAGCGGTTACCCTATCTGGTCCTTTATTTATATATTTAAATAAATATTTGATAGACCCGACCTGGTTGCAATATTCGAAATTTATATGTGAATTGTATCGCCTTAGTAAACGTGGATTGTACGGAACTTCGTATTCGTTATGAAAATCTGTTCCACTTTTGTTGATGACATTGCTATCGTTTCTTCTCTTGTATATTGCATACCCGTTGTCATCAATTACTGTTGTTTCGTTAAATTTTTGTTTTGGGAATTTTTTGGTGCATTTGAAATTGACAGTGCATGGACAGTTTGGATTATCAGCGCCACACGACCCATGCATCATGTGCTCTGTGACTATTTCATACAATTCTGGATCCTCGTCCTTATTTGGTATCTCCGCTGATATGTACTCAACGATCTTTGCAGTCGTCATTATCTTATCTTCCGTTTCAAGCCAAAGTAGTATGTGACAATGAGGAAGACCGACCTCTTTTTTGAAACTCAATTGTGTAAACAACTGCCAGTTTTATAATATATAATTGAATTAGTTATCGGTTAATTGCATTATGAATAATAATTCAAAAATATAATAAGATGAGTAGGGAAAATACCTCCTTTGACATGTCCAAATGTATGTCCGTCCTTTAAATCCTTTATAAAGCTGTCGAGCTTTATTTTAAACACTTTTGATATAACGTCGGGCCGGTCTTTTGAATTTAAATTGCGCTTAGTAACAAATCGTGAAATTTCAGGCCAATTTGGGTAACATGTAAAGGTTATAAATAAATCTGGACAACCATAGAATTTGCAAATTGTCATTGCATCCAAATAGTTTTGCATCATGTACCTTGGACTACCGTAAATCTTGATCCTAAAACAACCTTTTTACCATGTAATATGACTCCTAAATTTGGATCCTCTGCTAATTTCGCCAATTTTGAATATGTTTTGCTTCTAAGATCCTTTTGTTGCTTCCTATTGAATTTCATTCTTTCTGCCTCAACCATTGTGTACCTGTCCACCAACAATTGTTGGAACAATCTTCTTCCATTTAGCATCATTGAGAATTGGTTCTCTCTTTCTTGGACACGATATGCAAACATTGCCGCATAGTAACACGTGTTCCTTTGTTTTTTTCATTGTAGTTCGTTACGCCTTTATGAAATATATTTGTTCGATATCCATCCTCAGCGTATGGGAAAAGAAAAGGATATTGGAGTGCAAGATATGAGGGACGTAATTCACTTATTCTCTTAAGGTTTCCGTCTTGTTTTAGTAAAATAACATCCCTTTTATGTTTGGTGGTTTCAAAATCACCTACAATTAAAGCTGCAACCTTGGATGCAGTAGGTAGATTGTGTTTTCTTCCATCTCGACTCCTTGTACCAATAAGTTTAAGCTTGATTGTTTCATGAGATGTTGATTTAATACTCTCACCAACCATGCGAAAATCTTTAAACAAAGGATTTATTGCATCAAGCATGTCTCGAATCTCAGTAGTAAGCTTGTAGTCCAATTTCTTGTCTTTTGATGTTGTATATGATTCTTTGTTGTTTATATTTAAACAGTCAAAATTAAAATTCAATTCATCTTTATACGAATACAAATTATCAAAATTAATTTGGAAAAATATAAGACAGTTTAAATAGTAAATAAACCTGACAGATTTGATCCGGTTTTCAATTTCGTTTTGGGTATCGTAGATATATAGCTGGGCAAACTTTGGGGTTTTCCTGGTTTCAGGCAACAATGAACCAACGTTGTGGTAGTTCTCACCGTGAATGCGGTAGCAAAATGGTGCGGTTCCATAGTTAACAGTATCGTCTACTTGAGCACCCAAGGAAGTAAAGACAAACATTGAATTATAACGGCTTATATTCTCTATGAACGAAGTGTTGTTCTTGTATTTTTTTGTTATAAGATCTTTCAATAATTTTGGCGGTTGGAGTGCTTCATTGCCTAGATTTACCTTTCCTCTGCCACAACAAATTGAGTATGAGTCTTCCGAGGCGTCGGTCGCTCTTCTTAGTGTTTCGGCATGCCATATCAATGCACCTCATGATTCACATGGAAATGTTGGATCTCCGTGATCAACATAATCTGCTAAACAGTTAAAATTTTTTTATAACGAAATATTATTATGTATTGAAGTTGGACCAAAAATCAAATATTATGAGGTATAAATACATACACTATTGTTTACCTTTTGAGATACCCTTGTATTTGTTATTGTGAGTTGTTTCTCCAACTTTACGGAGATGTTGGGTGGCATCCAACTTCTTTGTTTTGGTGATTCCATTAGATGTTGGAATATCTATAATTCGTGGTCGGCCCCTTGGTCTTTTTATTGTTTCTGCTGTTGTTGTAAATGGTCTTTGTGGTATTTTTTTGCTATTTAGTATTTCATTACGCATAGCTGACGAAAACAAAAATTAGCTTCTGACATCATTTGCATTACCTTATTTATTATAAACTCATTACCTACATGACATTAAACTTTGTTTTAAAACAAACCTTCACTGAGTGGTTGAGCCGCTTTTCTTCCACGTTTCCTTATTGTGAAATCAATATCTGGTGACACGACATATATATTTTCTAAAGTATGTAGAGAAACATTATCTATTAAAAAAACAATATACGTGTTTAATTAGGTTGTAAACTAACATTCTGTCATTGTTCTTTTAGATGGTATTCTAGGCTTTGTTATTGTCAATGGCAGAGTAATATCTGATAAGAGTCATGCAAGCTTTTAAATTAGTATGACCCCTTTGTTATCCAAAATATAGTAAAAATCCATATTATAAAAAAAAAGAATTTTGATATGTTTTGAAACAAACCTTTTGTGACTGATGATCTCTTAGATGGTCTCCCACTATTTCTCAATGACAAGTCCACTAATAATATTGTATTTCATACCATTGTGTAGAAGTTAGCATTACAAAAAAACATTTGTTCATGTTGGTTTGATTTGTAGGTAAAGTTCCTATGTAAATATTTGGTTTTGAAAATCAAAACATTACCAGCTGATTATTAATTTAACCTTTGTGGTTACAACCAGGTTATAGAAAAATATATGTAATTAATTTTTATAGGAAACAAAACGTATATTAATATGATTGAATATTAAAATAAAGTAGGTTAAATCAATTAGCTGATACTTACTTGTTGATTCTGACATCTAATGAGATTTGATATAACTGCTTCTCTTTTTTTGTTTTTTGATTTTTGTATTCTTAAGAATGATATTTAAAACAAATGTTTTAAACTTGAATATATATCTAAATTTTAAATTTAAGTTATTATCTAGTTTCTATTTTTGAATATATATCCAAATTTTTAATTAAAGTTATTATCTAGTTTCTATTTTTTATTTATGGTTACAGAAGTTATCCTGTATTATTATTTATATTATTATTATCCTGTTTTTTTAAATTATAATATGTGAAGTAAATAAATTAAAAAATAAATTATATATTAACTACAGTAAATTTTTATAAAATACAGAAAACAAAATACAGAAAACAGGACACTTAATGGAAAGACTTAACTTTTGGCATTATAAATATTAAAATATTACCAGCTGATTTTAGTTTTAACCTTTGTGGTTACAACCAGGTTACATGTTGTTTGTGGTATCCCAAAAATCCCCTCACCATGCTTTATAGACACTGTGTCGCAGCGAAAGGCCAACACCAACAACTAAATGGTGTTTCTCTCAAGATTTCTTCTCCTCCTTGTTTTTGGTCCGGCTCCTGACACATGCGGTCAACCCAACGAGTATCCCTCTTCATTGATTTTTTTGGTCTCTCAAATTCTCCACAACAACATTCCATTGTTTTAACGTATCAGGACAATTAACCAAGTCCTTGTTCCTTTATCAGTAGAACAGATGCTATACAGGGCCCTCTTGCACACAGCTAAGCAGTTTATTATCTTCTTTAGTTCTTCTATACTGCTTGTTTGTTAAAAATGGGACCTAAAAGCAAGATATGTCCTCCTCGTCCATAATTCATATTTGGTGGTGAAAGCGGAGTACATTTTCAAACCTTTATCTGGTATAAATCCGACTTGTTATATCATCAATTGGCTCTTATAACTGAAGGTTAATTATAATTAATACTCAATAAGAAAAATATAATCTAAATAAAAGATCAAACCTTTCCCTAATAAGAATAAAATCTTCTACACTAAGAATTATTAGTGTTTTAGCTTAATACATTCTAATTGCCGCAAGACCTACGAAGTAAGCTGCAGCTCTCCAACTGTTTGTTTTTATTTTTGAGGTTGTGGTTTTGGAGGGTAGGAATAGACTTACTGAATGTATAAAAATTATGGGTAAATTGGTTGCTGTATATGTTTGGCTGCAATTCTCGATAGGCTTAGATAGATGTATGTTTTTTTTGTGGTGCATATATATCCTAGTGTTTCATAAATGTAATTAAAATATAATTGGTAGACAAATAATAAGATATATGAATGATTGATATATAGATATATGAAAGTTGTTTAAAGTATTTATTGAAAGCCTAAAATGTTAACAAACATAAGCAAAACATATCAAATAAAAGTGAGACATAACGTTATTGAATTAAATAACTAAATGTTCATTAAAAACAATCATATTCAAAAGTCATCATTGTTGTTGTCATCATCATTTGTTGCATACTATGTGGAATCATCGTTTATAAAGCTGTCATTATCATCACCATCAGATACTGACCTAACGCTAAACATGTCAGAGTCATACAAATCTTCTCCTATTTCATCATCGGTAGAATCAATGTTTATAAACTTGTGATTCTCATTGCGACCATCCAAAGAATTATCCGCCAAATTTTCTTCAAATTCATCATCAGAATCCTGTAATCATAAAAAATCATTGAAATTAAAAAAAATCTTATACTAATATAATTAAATTTTAAATTAACTAAGTATAATATACCAAATTAACAATTTCTTGAATTGCATTAGCATGATCATCAGGATTGGTGAACCTTTCCTCTTTAATATCATCAGTTGAATCATCCTCCAATAAATCTGGGATCTTTTTTTTGAATGACTTTTGTCAAAGGTTTCATTATGTCCCAAATTTTCTGCTACTTCATCATCATCTGAATCCTGCAATTATATTAACATACATTAAAATTAAAAAATATTGTTATACTAATAAAATTAAATTGTAAAGAAACTAAGAATACTATACCAAATTAATGATTTCATGAATTGCATTAGCATGATCATCAAGATTGGTGTAGCCTTCCTCTTGAATATCATCAGTTGAATCAGTTGAATTAGTTGAATCGTCATCAAATAAATCTGGGAACTTTTTATTTGAATGAGTTTTGTCAAAGGTATCATTATCTTTCAATTTTTCTCCTACTTCATCATCATCAGAATCCTGCAATTATATAAACATACATTCAAATTAAAAAAAATATTGTTATACTTTAAAAATTAAGTTCTAAAGAAACTAAGAATAATATACCAAATTAATGATTTCTTGAATTGCATTAGCATGATCATCAAGATTCCTGTACCCTTCCTCTTGAATATCATCAGTTAAATCATCATCAAATAAATCTGGAAACTTTTTATTTGAATGAGTATTGTCAAAGCTTTGATCATCTATTGATTCATCAATTAGCTTGAAAGTTTGTACTTTACAACTTGAAGATACATGTTTCTTTTTTGAATGATTAAATCGTATTGGAATATCTTCATCAGAGTCCTACAACCATAGACATTGTTAATTTTTTTAAACTTTGTTTATACATATAAAGAGTGTTTAATAAAGAAAATTAAATATATACCAAATCTAAAAACTTCAGAGTTTTTTGATCATGTTTTTTGTTGTTGCTTAATGGCAACATCTTGTCCTCTACTATGTCAATAACCCCTACAACTTGATGTCTTTGAGTTGTGTGTTGTTCATAACTGTATTTATCTTTTTTAACCTAAGAAAAATAAGTAATAATGCTGAATTTTAGATCCATATAAAAGTATGTTATAACAAATATAACATAGTAACAAAAACCTGGCCATCATTGATGTTCACAGTAGCACCGTTTTTGAGAAGTCTTCTTCGTTGTTTAGGCACAGCTACATCCTGTCATTATTTTTAAAAATATATTTAACATGAAAACAGAAATTACATTAATAATTGATGTTGTGGTTTTTAGTCGTTTTACTTACCATTAGGAAAAAGTACGCAAACACTAAGTCGTAGTAAGTATTAGTAATAACGTTTTAGGGAAAACGCAAATACCGACAATCAAGTTCGTTCTCGAGGAGGTATGGTGTTTAGCCAACAATAATTATACGTTATTATTCGAGTTATTACACTTTTGGAAAGAAGGAAAGAAAAGAAAACGAGATCGGACTACGCTCAAAACGGACGAAAACGCGCGAACGTACGAACGTAGAAACGCGACCCAACGAAAAAATTCACCTAAAAATAATTAAAAATTACTAAAAGGTCCTTAAATTTCTAATTAAGAATAAAATATAAAATAAAAAAATTGAAAGTTCTTAAATTATTTTATATTAATATTTAAATTTAATTAAAAGTCTTAAAAGATAAATTAACTAAGAAAAGGACAAAATTCAAACTTTATTATTTGCAAACCTTGTTTATACTATTTAAAAACTAAAAATATTTTTTTGAAAATTTTTCTAAACTTTTTTCTATTTTTTATGACTTTTTTTTAAATTTAAAAATGATAATAATCTTAGAAAATAAATAATAAAAAGAAAATTATGAAATTTGAACTATACAAAATAAAATTTATTTTCTACGTCCTAAATGACAAATTTTTTTTTGAAAAAACGAATTATATTTTTTTGTCTTTTATATCTTTTATTATGAATTAAATACTTTTTAAGCTAATTAAATGATTTAAAATATTAAATAATTTTATATAAAAAAAACCCCGAAACTTAAAGAAAATTCTAAAAACTATTTTATGTCTGGGAAAAATAAAATCCTAAAAAATAAGCTACAGATAAGATACGAATCAAACTAAATAAGTTAATAAGCAAATTTGCAAAAAAAAAGAAAAGAAGAACAAGAGAGTATAAAAGGAATGATATGCAAATGTTTAACAAAAAGATGCTTTGGCTCCGCTGGTTATACCAGTTGTGTTAAATTCGTCGGTTGAAGCATGCAAGGTCTGGTGTTTGAATCTCACAGATGACAGCTTTTTGTTTATTATTTTTGTTTTTTCTTTATTAGGAAAAAAAAAGAGTTTAAAACAAAGATAATAGGCATTAATAACAAAAAAACTTGTAGCTCAGATGGTGATTAAGTTCAATGTTGTGTTTGTTTCCTGTGTGCAGGGTCAGGGGGATCAAACCTTAATGCAGCCTCTTTTTGAGATTATTTCTGGACAGCCTTGATTTTTTTTACAGCAAGTAAAACTTAAGAACAATCCAGTTTTATTCGAAATAACTCTACGACAGCAGCTATATATGACAGATAGTGCGACAACGAAATAAACGCAGCATCACAAAACCTAAGAAAACCTCAAAGCAAACAATAACCACTAGTAAAGACTACAAACCAAAAATCAAAGTGGTTTCAGAAATATGGAATACAAGTTAAGTATTCTGATGAACGATGGTTGTTTTCCTATGTGCAATAGATGAGAATTGGGCTTATATTTGAACCACTTAAAAGCTTCTATCCTTTGGAATTACTAAAAACAGAAAATCTCTTATAGCTAAACTACAAGATTAATGAATTTCAAGCTCTAAATCTTCGTAATGAATCGGTGACAGCAGCTAGTGTATGTCATCACAGAAAGTTCAACTCACAAGCTTAAAAGTGAATAGTTTTGAGCATAAGTGAGATTTAACTAAGTGAACCTATAACTAAACCTTCTATAACAATAAAACTATCCTAGAAAGACTCAATTCAAACAACATAGCTATAAATAACATCACAATATTTTCACTATCCAACTGATGCCTAACTTCAGAAACTAGGAGCGCAGTGTTTTAGCAAATATTGAAATAAGCCTATGGGAAACTAACTAACTTTGAATACCAATTAAACAACCTTAAGAATACTAGAATCCAACAAAAACAAACACTTAGATCCATAAACATAGAATGTGAATTCGATGTGCTGTGAATATCTCAGAGACTTAAAACTACCTATTTTTTTATGAATTTAAGGGAAATTGAAGCAGAAAACTACTCATTCTAAACCGAAAGTTGAGACACAATTAACAATTAACCTTTAACCTACACTAGCGATGGAAAACTAAGCAGTGCCAAATACTAATTAAAAACAAAAATTTGAAAGATGAACAATGAGAAAGCAGATTTAAAGCGGTAAACAAAATAAATGAACATAGCAATGAACAATTAGAAAACAAACAACAAATTAAACACTAAAGTTCATAAGCATATAGATTAGAACGAAAATAGTTTCAAGACATAAAGAGTAAAATGAAGGAAATTACTTACTTGAGGGTCCAAAGCATAATCACACTTCTAACACACAATCAAAGAAGCATCTCAACTCACTGTTTTACACCGTATTTAACTAGAAACCACCAAGGCTTTTTCCACAGCTTATAGAACCAAAAGGGAGTGAACCATTAAGAACTCTATATGATCTTCAAGAGTAGCTACAAACCATCTACACATCTCCAAACTCCTTCCAAGCACTTGTCACGTACCACAAGCTTACAACATGAGTTTTTTTGTCAGAAAATCAATAGTATCTTATGCTACAGTTACTTTTTAAGAATTTGAAGATTTTTGAAATTAAATGAACAAGAAATGAAAGTAAATGGACCAAAGAACTTTTAAAGCAGAAAATATGTAAAAACCAAGCTCATCGGCTTATTAAAGAACTTATTGTCAAAAAGTTCTCAATAAGCTTATGAAAACAGTGATGAAAAATGATTTGCGACTTGAGAAAAAATTAAGACAAGACATAAAGTAAAGAACCATGAAAGTAAACTTGCATAAAAGTTAAAGAGACTTGGAATCTAAATTGCTCAAAAATTAAATTTCATTAGAACTAAAACATGGAACACAATCTGATTTTTTCAATCAAAATTTGGAACTCAAATATCTTTCATTAATATTGTATGAAATTACAATAAAATTCAGAAAATTTGGAACAAATTCTAAATAAGTGAGAGATTAAACAAGAAAAATAACAAAAGCTTCAAGCTTTTGTATATACTTGATTTGTCAAATCAAGTATATCCAATAACTTAGAAAACTTTTGGATCTTAAAAGTACTTTTGCACAAAACAGAAAAATACATTTGATAAATCAACTATACCAATTTGCATTAAAAAAAGTTAACATTACACTAAACAAAACTATAAATATGGAACTCAGTATAACTTGAAAAGTTTTTTAGGAAACACTATAACTATTCATTAACATAAAAAAATTTACAAAGTTAAAACTGGAACAAAGGGGTAACCACAACCTAGTGCCTCCTTTTATACTAGAACAAAGAAGATAAAAAAAATACAAACCCTAGTTCATGTAAATCCGAATTTGCCCTTTGATTTTTGAATTTCAAAATTGGTCAAGGAGCCCATGTGATGATCTTGACATGTACAACTGTAATCTTCAATCCTAACTATTAATCCTTGTTGTGGTGAGCAAGGGATATTCCAATTCGTTGGATTGGTCTTGGTGTCAGCAAAGGGGTAGACATGTGATGGGGTGTGAGCCGGAGAGGAGACAAAAGATGGAAAGGTCGTTTTCTGAGTGATGTACTATGTTGGGTAAAGGGTAAAGAATAGATTCTCATAGTTAATTTGATTTTTCCCTTTGTTCTTGGTTGAGTTCAATCAGGGGATTAAGTTAGGGTTTATAAAGGGATTTGGGGGAGATGATGAGAACAGTGGGGTGTTTCCCACGTATAAAACAAGTTTTTAAAATAATATGTTTAGTTAAAAAAACCGTTTTAGTGGGTGGGTTGGGTAATTGTGTTGGTATTGGGTAAAAGTATGGAAAGTGGGTATTTTAGTTAAATAAGTTTGATGTTTTGGCAACTCTAGTCCTCCCAGTTATCTAACTCCTTTAACAGCTTTGCACTGGTGGTCCTTAGATCACTTCAAGTTAAGTCCTCATGGCATTGCAAATCAAGTCCTTTGGTTAACAATTCTTGAAATAAGGATTAATTATGCATTTTCTTCAATCATGGAGGGCTGATTTTGACAAGTCTTTAAACGTTAGGGACCCTTAAGTAATTTTGGATATTTAAGGGGTATAAATGTCAATCTTCAAAAGTTGAGGGACCAAACTTGACAAATCTTCAAACTTCAAGGGTTTCAATAGAAATTCATGATTCGGGTCCGGTTCTTTGTGCGGCTTCTTTCCCGTGTTCGTTTTTATTTGATTCTTGTGATCTTTTGTTCATTTCACGATATCCGTACCTACAATCACACATTAAACAAATACAAGGGTTTTTGTACGGTTTTTATGATAATTTTAGTCATTTTAAGCCCGATTTAGACGATGAGACTATATATAATTGTAGTCTCATCACTCCCCCATACTAAACCATTGTCGTGTCCCTATGAAATGCTGGAATTAAGTATCGTAGCATTTCCAAATTTCATTTTATGATGACATTTATTGAAGACGTAAATTTAAATAAACTACTACACGTGTTTTAGACATAATCTATCGTTTTCATCACGATTAAGTGACTTTTAGGGTCAAAGAATTAGAACACGTAAATGCTTCGTTAGAAATAATTTCGTCGTCCTCGAGTTTCACCCAATTCCATGCTAAGCGTGTAACGAGATCATTGTTATTATAAGTTAGCAACACAATCATATCTCATGAATGTTAATTACACACCTAAACTCCCTTATTCCTAATTGGTATCTCTTATATTATATTTTTGTCTTAGTGATCACGAGGATACATCATTGACTTATGCGTGAATAGAGATTAGGTCTAAAAATAGAGTCTTAACGGTGTAACCAAAATCATTAAATTAATAATTCACCCTAATAGACAACGATGTCAAAAAATTAAGTCAACAAGAAGGATCGATAAACACGATTTTTAAACGGTTTTGAACATGAGACTTATTACCATGACTTTTATTATCCGCCATCATCGGTGGTTTTATTATCATGGTTTACCTCCATCTTTTATTCAACTTCGCCATGAAGCTTTTATTACGACTTTGGTCTTGCCATTGTCTTTTATTATCCGCCATCATCGGTGGTTTTATTATGACTTGACGTATATCCTCACGCTAAAGCGAATTTTGGATCTTTAAAGCTTCAAAGATTAAGGCTTGATTCACTTTCAATTTGGGCATAGATTTTTCGGCCTAGTGAGCTTCAAATTTTTGCTTAATTTAGGTGAGCAGTTGAAATTTTATTATTGGGTGAAGCTTTCGATTATTCGAGTTGCCAATACTTCAAAACCGTGACGCTGGCGAATCCTCAATGTTTTCCCAATTTAATTACATGGAAGCTACTAAAACAAATTAGAAACCAACAATAGTGACTAAACCGCTAAATCAATATTTATTAACAATTTATTATCAAAAGCGTGGGGAGAATAAGCTAATAATTACTACACATGAGATCGTGAAAGATTACGAGACTTATAAATAACTCTATCATTTCTCGTCCTCATTTAAGAGACTTAGCCTAAAAAGTTAAGGAATCGAAGCTAAGTGCTCAACACGCACGGTCGAGTCAAAGATTACTCTTATTCTTATCATCGGAAAACCTACATTCGTGTCTTAAACACTTATGAAAAACTAGAAAAATTTTAAGATTTGGCCATTTTTAGCCTTATTTTGCAACAAAACGATAACAAAAAAATGAAAATTGGATTGCGTGTTGACGTGAGCAAGGTGAAGTATCTACTCACCCCCCATACTAAAACTAAACATTGTCCTCAATATTTCGAGTCTAGGGGTGAAACACCCCCATACTAGAGACGAAGTCGAATGCTTAATCTCGAGCATGGAAAGGGTAAAACGAATAACCTAAAAGCCGTTTATGAATTATGCTAATAAGATAAATGTTAGAACATAAAAGGATATCATCGGATATCGGAATCTCCAAAGGAAACGATCGAAGCTCGAGTGATCCGTAAAACGAACACGAGAGGCTTCAATGATGACAATGAACCTAATGAATCACAATCACAAACAACCACGAAACAAAGGTTGGAAGAGCACAAGTCCCCTCGTTACATTAACTAAGAAAGCGATAATATATACAAGGATAAGCATGAGAATCCCCCACGAGGCACCTTGTTTTTGATAACCGAGTCAAAAGCTCGACTCGAATCCCCATAAATGTGATCATTTAGGGATAATCTTGGTATGGTCATTTTTGGTGGGGCTTACATGATAAACAAGGCCCAAAAGCAACCGTGAATAAAGGCAAAGCCTTTATACCGGGGTCAAAGATCGTATCCTCACATTTGGTGGAAAATGATAAAGGCAAAGCCGGAGGATACGTTTTGTAAGGAAGAAAACTCCTTACAACGTACTCGAAGTACGTGTAGTCATGAGAACCGAGAGGTGGGTAGGACTACTTTGAGACGAAGGCAAATTTGAAAGAGAATCAATAAAAATAGGGGTCTCAAAGTCTCCTCCCGGTTCAAAAGCAAAGGCCTCATTAAAATCTTCATTCTCATCGAGAGGCGGTCCATCGGTGAACCCCTCGAGAATGGAGGCATGACAAGTCAAAAGAGAAGGCTCATCCAAATGAGACTTAGGGAGGGTGACTAGCAAATCCGGCTTATCGAGTTTAGGATCCTTAGAATCCACACTCTCGATGTCCTCGAACGTCTCATCAAAGAGAGGATTTACGTCACCAAAAACGAACTCGTCATCAAATTCAAAAAGGGGATTCGAGTAGATTTTAAATTCGTCAACACGAACTTCCTCATCGAGTAGTGACTCGTCATCACTAGTGGAAAAATCATCATCGAAAAGCGGGTTCGAAAAAGTCAATGATTCTCTACACGAAGTGTCATTAGGAGAGACATCATGACATGAAATCGTATCACACTCACTATCGTAGTTTGCCTCGTTAGAATCTTCGTGGCAAAATTCATTGAGAGCAAAATCACTTAAATCCTCATCAAAGACAACTGCAGGCTCATTTTGGATTGGAATAAGGATCTCAACACTAGAATTAGTGCTAAGATTCTTCTCCCCATACTTAGAGAGGCATCGGGTTCCGCAGGGAGCATGAGAGTAATGGTTTCACAAGACGAGTTGAGATTAAAAATGTCGCAATCGTCGTCGTCATCATAAATAGGAGGCGTGAGATCACATCTAGCTAGATGATCCTCTCTTTCTAGTTCTTCTCTCTTATGACGAATATCGATGCTTAAACCATTGTAATTTTGTAAAAGTTGTTTAGTTCTAATCTCACACTCTCTTTTAAACTCGTCACTTATTACTTCTTTACGATATCTCCTAATGCCGAGTTCATTAGTTATCTCGTTTATTTCTTGATTGATTCTTCGTTTCTCCTCTTCCATATCTTTGATGCTTTCTTCGATCACTTCGACGATTGAAAGTTCCTTTTTCTCCATAATTTGTTGAAAAAGCAATTTAATTTCTTCAAATCCCTTGTGGACGCGACTTGCACCGAGATCATCATCGAAAAAATTTTGTGGAGGTGATTGGTCAAAACCGGAGAATTGGTTGTCGAAAGACGTATCATGGTTCATCGGTTGACAATCATACCCATAATGAGGTGCGTTTCCACAATTCTCACATAAATATGATGGTGGGTATTGCGAAGATTGGTCATATAAATTAGGATTTGGTTCGGGGTCATTATAATTCGTATAACAAAATCCGAAATCGTGCTCCAAACCGCAAAAATCACACGAATAAGACGAAGGCGGTTGTGGAGTTTGGTTATAGGATCGAAATCCGTAACCATGGTCGTTTTGAGGAGAGTTGTATATATACCCCTCCCTTCCTCCATAAATCTCGTAATTGAAGCAATTACCACCGTCGGGCGGACCTCCACAATATGGACAAGAGTAATATCCATCGTTGGACATGAGGAAACGAGAATGGTGTTACGAGAATTAAACACTAGAGGGTTAGAAAAAGAATTACATGATAAGGGGTAAGAGAATATTTTTCATTTTTGATTGTTTTAAATTTTTTTTGGTTTTTTGTGTATTACGTAGACTCAAATCTACAAATCTCTCCTCAAATCAATTTCTCGCTTTCGATGACTTTAGAACGTTGGTGGAACACCAAAACGTTCAAGAGGGTTTAATCTTTAAAAACAAGCAAATATAGTATACGTAGATAATACTTGGGCGGCAAACCCTCGATTAGCCCTTTTTCTTAAAACATGCACAAGCAAGCGGGGGAAACGAGGCGGCGCTAAGCACTTAAGAGCCTTTTCCCCTTAGGTCGTGAAATACAACCGCCTTATACCCACCTTATAGTTTGTGTTAATTGAAATTAAGCCTCACGAAAGTATTTATCTATTTTGCCTTTAAACTTTTGCTTTAGATTCGAATACAATGATCGAGTGATGAAATCCCGAATCAAGGTTGCGTTTTCACGCTTTTGGAGGACTTGTATATTTATTGTGTGTTAATTGTTCTACGTAAATACAATATATTATGCACAATAAAAAAGAGAAAACGATTTTGTGTTAATAGAGTTCTATTTAACACGTATTTATTTCTATGGCTAATAATATAGAAAAATAAAAAGAAGTATTTACGATAAAACGTAAACACTCAAACAAACACGATAAATAAATATGGCTAAACACACCTCCCCGGCAGCGGCGCCATTTGATGTTGTGGTTTTTAGTCGTTTTACTTACCTTTAGGAAAAAGTAAGCAAACACTAAGTCGTAGTAAGTATTAGTAATTACGTTTAGGGAAAACGCAAATACCGATAATCAAGTTCGTTCTCGAGGAGGTATGGTGTTTAGCCAACAATAATTATACGTTATTATTCGAGTTATTACACTTTTGGAAAGAAGGAAAGAAAAGAAAACGAGATCGGACTACGCTCAAAACGGACGAAAACGCGCGAACGTACGAACGTAGAAACGCGACCCAACGAAAAATTTCACCTAAAAAATAATTAAAAATTCTAGTTAAGAATAAAATATAAAATAAAAAAATTGAAAGTGCTTAAATTATTTTATATTAATATTTAAATTTAATTAAAAATCTTAAAAGATAAATTAACTAAGAAAAGGACAAAATTCAAACTTTATTATTTGCAAACCTAGTTTATACTATTTAAAAACTAAAAATATTTTTTTGAAAATTTTTCTAAACTTTTTTCTATTTCTTATGACTTTTTTTAAATTTAAAATGAGAATAATCTTAGAAAATAAATAATAAAAAGAAAATTATGAAATTTAAACTATACAAAAGCAAATTTATTTTTCCTACGTCCTAAATGACAAAAGAAAATTTTGAAAAAACGAATTATATTTTTTGTCTTTTATATCTTTTATTATGAATTAAATACTTTTTAAGCTAATTAAATGATTTAAAATATTAAATATTTTTATATAAAAAAAATCCCGAAACTTAAAGAAAATTCTGAAAACTATTTTATTTCTAGGAAAAATAAAATCCCAAAAAATAAGCTACAGATAAGCTACGAATCAAACTAAATAAGTTAATAAGCAAATTTGCAAAAAAAGAAAAGAAGAACAACAGAGTATAAAAGGAATGATATGCAAATGTTTAACAACAAGATGCTTTGGCTCAGCTGGTTATACCAGTTGTGTTAAATTCGTGGGTTGAAGCATGCAAGGTCTAGTGTTCGAATCTCACAGATGAAAGCTTTTTGTTTATTATTTTTGTTTTTTCTTTATTAGGAAAAAAAAGAGTTTAAAACAAAGATAAAAGGCATTAATAACAAAAAAACTTGTAGCTCAGATGGTGATTAAGTTCAATGTTGTGTTTGTTTCCTGTGTGCAGGGTCAGGGGATCAAACCTTCTTGCAGCCTCTTTTTGAGATTATTTTTGGACAGCCATGATTTTTTTTACAGCAAGTAAAACTTAAGAACAATCTAGTTTTATTCGAAAATAACTCTATGACAGCAGCTATATATGACAGATAGTGCGACAACGAAATAAACGCAGCATCACAAAACCTAAGAAAACCTCAAAGCAAACAATAACCACTAGTAAAGACTACAAACCAAAAATCAAAGTGGTTGCAGAAATATGGAATACAAGTTAAGTATTCTGATGAACAGTGGTTATTTTCCTATGTGCAATAGATGAGAATTGGGCTTATATTTGAACCACTTAAAAGCTTCTATCCTTTGGAATTACTAAAAACAGAAAATCTTATAGCTAAACTACAAGATTAATGAATTTCAAGCTCTAAATCTTCGTAATGAATCGGTGACAGCAACTAGTGTATATCATCACAGAAAGTTCAACTCACAAGCTTAAAAGTGAATAGTTTTGAGCATAAGTGAGATTTAACTAAGTGAACCTATAACTAAACTTTATATAACAATAAAACTATCCTAGAAAGACTCAATTCAAACAACATAGCTATAAATAACATCACAATAATTTCACTATCCAACTGATGCCTAACTTCAGAAACTAGGAGCACAGTGTTTTAGCAAAGATTGAAATAAGCCTATGGGCAACTAACTAACTTTGAATATCAATTAAACAACCTTAAGAATACTAGAATCCAACAAAAACAAACACTTAGATCCATAAACACAGAATGTGAATTCGATGTGCTGTGAATATCTCAGAGACTTAGAACTACCTATTTTTTTATGAATTTAAGGGAAATTGAAGCAGAAAACTACTCATTCTAAACCGAAAGTTGAGATACAATTAACACTTAACCTTTAACCTACACTAGCGATGGAAAACTAAGCGGTGCCAAACACTAATTAAAAACAGAAATTTGAAAGATGAACAATGAGAAAGCAGATTTAAAGCGGTAAACAAAATAAATGAACATAGCATTGAACAATTAGAAAACAAACAACAAATTAAACACTAAAGTTCATAAGCATATAGATTAGAAAGAAAATAGTTTCAAGACATAAAGAGTAAAATGAAGGAAATTACTTACTTGAGGGTCCAAAGCATAATCACACTTCTAACACACAATCAAAGAAGCATCTCAACTCACTGTTTTACACCGTATTTAACTAGAAACCACCAAGGCTTTTTCCACAGCTTATAGAACCAAAAGGGAGTGAACCATTAAGAACTCTATATGATCTTCAAGAGTAGCTACAAACCATCTACAAATCTCCAAACTCCTTCCAAGCACTTGTCACGTACCACAAGCTTACAACATGAGTTTTTTGTCAGAAAATCAATAGTATCTTATGCTACAGTTACTTTTTAAGAATTTGAAGATTTTTGAAAATTAAATGAACAAGAATTGAAAGTAAATCGACCAAAGAACTTTTAAAGTAGAAAATATGTAAAAACCAAGATCATAGGCTTAATAAAGAATTTATTGTCAAAAAGTTCTCAATAAGCTTATAAAAAGAGTGATGAAAAATGATTTGCGACTTGAGAAAAAATTAAGACAAGACATAAAGTAAAGAACCATGAAAGTAAACTTGCATAAAAGTTAAAGAGACTTGGAATCTAAGTTGCTCAAAAATTAAATTTCATTAGAACTAAAACATGGAACACAATCTGATTTTTTCAATAAAAATTTGGAACTCAAATATCTTTCATTAATATTGTATGAAATTACAATAAAATTCAGAAAATTTGGAACAAATTCTAAATAAGTGAGAGATTAAACAAGAAAAATAACAAAAGCTTCAAGCTTTTGTATATACTTGATTTGTCAAATCAAGTATATCCAATAACTTAGAAAACTTTTGGATCTCAAAAGTACTTTTTGCACAAAACAGAAAAATACATTTGATAAATCAACTATACCAATTTGCATTAAAAAAAATTAACATTACACTAAAAAAACTGTAAATATGGAACTCAGTATAACTTGCAAAGTTTTTTAGGAAACACTATAACTATTCATTAACATAAAAAATTTTACAAAGTTAAAACTGGAACAAAGGGGTAACCACAACCTGGTGCCTCCTTTTATAATAGAACAAAGAAGATAAAAAAAATACAAACCCTAGTTCATGTAAATCCGAATTTACCCTTTGATTTTTAAATTTCAAAATTGGTCAAGGAGCCCATTTGATGATCTTGACATGTACATCTGTAATCTTCAATCCTAACCATTAATCCTTGTTGTGGTGAGCAAGGGATCATTCCAATTCGTTGGATTGGTCTTGGTGTCGGCAAAGGGGTAGACATGTGATGGGGTGTGCGCTGGAGAGGAGACAAAAGATGGAAAGGTCGTTTTCTGAGCGATGTACTATGTTGGTAAAGGGTAAAGAATGGATTCTCATAGTTAATTTGATTTTTCCCTTTGTTCTTGGTTGAGTTCAATCAGGGGATTAAGTTAGGGTTTATAAAGGGATTTGGGGGAGATGATGAGAACAGTGGGGTGTTTCCCACGTATAAAACAAGTTTTTAAAATAATATGTTTAGTTAAAAAAACCGTTTTAGTGGGTGGGTTGGGTAATTGTGTTGGTATTGGGTAAAAGTATGGAAAGTGGGTATTTTAGTTAAATAAGTTTGATGTTTTGGCAACTCTAGTCCTCCCAGTTATCTAACTCCTTTAACAGCTTTGCACTGGTGGTCCTTAGATCACTTCAAGTTAAGTCCTCATGGCATTGCAAATTAAGTCCTTTGGTTAACAATTCTTGAAATAAGGATTAATTATGCATTTTCTTCAATCATGGAGGGCTGATTTTGACAAGTCTTTAAACTTTAGGGACCCTTAAGTAATTTTGGATATTTTAGGGGTATAAAGTGTCAATCTTCAAAAGTTGAGGGACCAAACTTGACAAATCTTCAAACTTCAAGCGTTTCAATAGAAATTCATGATTCGGGTCCGGTTCTTTGTGCGGCTTCGTTTCCCGTGTTCGTTTTTGCTTGATTCTTGTGATCTTTTGTTGATTTCACGATATCTGTACCTACAATCACACATTAAACAAATACAAGGGTTTTTGTACGGCTTTTATGATATTTATAGTCATTTAAGCCCGATTTAGATGATGAGACTATATATAATTGTAGTCTCATCAATAATTCATACAAGTACATGAAGTTTTATGAATACCTGTTCATCATCAGTTAAATCAATGATTGTTACATCTTTCATTGATTGATAAATTGTTTCTTTTGATTGGATTTCTTCTTCTTTAACCTGTAATAATTAGCAAGTATTCTACATACATATTTTAAAAAACAAAACATATAAAACACAATTAGAATTAACACATAAATGATTATTGATAATAGGATAAGTTGTTGGTTGCTAGGAATTCATATTATCTTTGGTTGACATGTAGTTTTGGAAGTTTTTGGCTGAAGAAGGTGATGATTTTTTGTTTTCAATACTGCTGTTATTTTCCTGCTAGAAACCTATTCATTGTTGATGGAATTTTTGAGATTGAAGTATTGAAAAGATGGGTTTGAATGTCACCTAGGTTTGTATTTATACTAATAATATAAGATTTAGATAATTATTAATTGAATTAAAAATTTATAACAGATGTTTTAAACTTGAATATATCTCTAAATTTTTAATTAAAGTTATTATCTAGTTTCTATTTTTGAATATATATATCTAAATTTTTAATTAAAGTTATTATCTAGTTTCTATTTTTTATTTATGGTTACAAAATTTATCCTGTATTATTATTTATATTATTATTATCCTGTTTTTTTAAAAATTATAATATGTGAAGTAAATAAATTAAAAAATAAATTACATATTAACTATAGTAAATTTTTAAAAAATACAGAAAACAAATACAGAAAACAGGACACTTAATGGAAAGACTTAAATTTTGGCATTATAAATAATAAAAACATTACCAGCTGATTATAATTTTAACCTTTGTGGTTACAACCAGGTTACATGTTGTTTGTATGGTGATCTGGCTACAAGTCAAGTCACTCTGTTACCTAAAAATTTCTGAATGTGATGGGGTGTTTGTGTTGAAATTTCATCAAAAAGTTCATCTGTAACCTGAAAAAGGATGAATTGAGATTATGTTAGTAAGCCCATGGTGAGTGATCCTTTTTTTCTGTGATATACCTGTAAAAGATGGAGATTATGGACTATTCAGGTTTTATTAACTTCATTAACATAAATTTAAGAGATGCAAGTGAGATATAATAAAAATGTGAACCTGGTGCCTTTATCATGATTAGGGGTGAACCACACTCCAGTATACCAAATATATATCAGTGGGTCAAAATTATCATATCAACTCGATTGTTTGCAAGAACATTTATTTAATTTAACATGTAGCTTGTTGTGGTCTGATATGCAGGTGCATCAATGAAAGACTCCCAATAACCTCACTGAAGGTGAATTTGAAGCCTTGGCTAGTAAGACCGAGGGATTTTCTCGTTCTGATATTGCTGTTTGCATAAGGTACGTGCAAGTTGATCCATCTCTTGTAATCGACCATAAGCTCTGTGTTTTAAGAAGATATGCCAGTTGTATCACTAAAGAAAACATCTGTCAGAAAAAAATCATTAATTTAAAATCAAATTTAGCTTCTTAAGTCTTTTGAAAGTAATAATCAGTTACCAATGCAAATAACCTTAAGTAATAATCAGTTATGGTTTGTGTTTTCCTTTGATTTGTTTTAACGTAGCTGAACGGGCAAATGTCTTGCAAACTCATAATGCCTAGAGCATTAGCCATCAGAACTGAGTTGGTTTAGGTTGTGTTTCATATCTCAAACAGGGCATATCAAAAAACTTAGCTAAACTTTATCTATTTTTTTTAGTTAAAATCAATGAAAGATTGTATAAAAAAACAAAAAAGACTAAAACAAAACCCAAAAATAGACTTAGCTAAACTTTATCTATTTTTTTAAGTTTAAAATCAATGAAAGATTGTATAAAAAAACATAAAAGTCTAAAACAAAACCCAAAAATAGTAAAACCAAATCCATATACTTATAGAGTGAAACGAAATGTATGAAAACAAACAAAACCAACATTCATGTTTCAAATGATATTATGTCTAACAAACAAAAATTAAACACACATGAAATTAAATCCTAAAAATAAAAATAAATGCTTCAAACTTCAATGCAACCAATTATTGGATCTTTTTAGTTATTTTCTTCTTGAGTATGACTTTCAACTTCAGTAACCTCTTCAACAATTTTAACTTTCTTTACATTTGTGTCTTCACCAATGTTAGACGTGTCATCTTCCTTTGAATAGGTAATTGTATTAAAATTACGTTTTGAATTTGAATTCTGCATAGTCCCCTCATCTGATTGTCCCTGCATAGTGCTAGTTGATATGCAGTCCTCAATTGGATCCTAATAATATCAAAAAACAATTACTTATAAGCTAAATTATTATCTATATTAAAATGTTAGAATCGTAATTTAAAAGTTACCTCTCCCTCATCATCAGATTCATGTCCCAAAAAAGTTATTTTAAAGTGATTGATTAGTTCAACATCTTTAGAAAAAGCATCACATCGATAAGTGTGATCATTCTATCTCACGTTCCAGTCAGAATAATAAATTTTAAAGAGATATTCTTTTCCAATTATGTCATTCAACTCTTCGGGCCAATACTCATCTGGGTCCATACCATGTTTCTCCATTAATTCCCAAGCAGTATGTCCAGAAAGAGTAACGAAGTTGGTGTTGAAAAACAATAATGGTGCTGAACCAGATTCATCCGCCACTCTTACAATGACTTTAAACCTAAATATTCGAGAGAAACACAAATTTTTATTTATTTAATAAACTAAAAAATAATTTCATTAAAAACCAAAAACCAATTCATACACTACAGAATTTTACCTAGTTGCTGCTTGTACGTTCCCATGATCTTCACAAATATAAACAGTTGGCCGATTTTGGCGAGTTAGAATATCAACCTTTTTGTTACATGTTTTGCAACCTGTGTACGCCAACCCATGCTCCCTGTGGATCCTGAGAATTTTTTCATACACTATACAGTGTGAATCCTGTGATATAAAATGCAAAATTTATTTAATAATGTATATTTTAAAAAATTAAATAAAAACACATTTGATTCAATAACATACCGGATCACTATCACGGATGGATCCAACCATTCATTTTATGGCACCATGGAAAAAATCAGCAATAGTAACAATCTTTACTTCAGGAGATAATAACTTAATTTTTAAATTATTACCATCGTAATCTTCACGTTCAAGAACCCTTTATAAAAAAAGGAAAATTTAAAAAACTTGTAAAGAAACTTTGAAACGGTTAAAACCAATAAAGAAAAAACATATAATAACCTTTTTTGAAAGCAACAATTTCAGGCAACTTAGGGTTTGTGAAAATCTTTGAACCAAAGAGGGCATTGTGAATTGCGGGTACTCCTGAATTAAATAAAAACATACATTAAAAACAACACATAACAATACATAAATGAAACACACATTTTTTAAATGCACTTACCGTTCCAGTATTTTACTTTCCCAAGTTGAAGAATAATAACCAAATGCTCTATGCTTTCATGCTTCTTTGCATATTGATCCCACATGGTAGCCCAGTTATCCTAGAATGTTAAGTCAATACGATCACCACTATAACATATATGAACAAATTATTAGAAAGTTAAATGTATCAAATAATTATAAAATATATATGTATAATGACAAATATACTTACTCAACATCCTCTATAACTACGGTCCTCCGAATCTTTTTACCAGCGGCAGACATGACTGGAACAACATCACTAATTCCAACTACCGAACCAATTACATCTGTTTAAAAATAGAAAAGTGTTAAAAAACACATGTATATTAAATAAAATATTATATAAAAAAAGTAGAAAAATTACCAACAACATCATTTTCATAGTACTCATGATCCTCAATATCCAACAAATGGTTAAACGGCTAAAAAACATACCCATTAGTGTTTTTGTCAAATGCATTAACTCGTGTCACAATAGTATTCCTATAAAAGCTAATCTTGTACCTATGTGGTAACAATGGTAGCCTTCCACCATTCTCAGCAATTCCAAAATTAGATAGTATATAACATTGGCCTATTTCAAATAATGATTGAAATCTAAATATAAATTCCTTTTTTATATAAACTTGTATTCTTGTGTTCTGTAATTAAAAAAATTAATAAAAACATTAAACGCAAATTTTAAATGTAATGACATGGTAAATAAAAAGGAACTGAACATACATGAACATCTTGCAATACAAGATCGAGACTGTAAGGATCATGAGCAGCATTCAACCTGTGTGATTTCCATATAGATATACAGCGCCCTTTAATAGATATGCAATCTAACATACGATCAACTTCGCTTATAGGTGTTATTTTTTTCTCATTCTCATTCATTGTGAACACAAAAAATAAATATATAAAAACAATTAATATATTTAAAAATACATGTTTATTAACTAAAACTAACCTCCAAATTCACGAGATGAGCCAAAAGAGTTTGAAATTCCTTTAACAAAATCACCTCTAGAAATTGTACCACCTACATTCATTTTGTAATTGTGGCTAGCAAAACCTGTACATAAAAAAAATTGTTCAACTAACTTTTGTAGATCTAATATTGCAGTGACCTTATGATTTTATAATGACTATAACAAATTGTGCTCGCATACTAAATGTAAGCTCCCAACATGTGTTTTTTGTGTAGTTAAGCATGGGAGACGCTCACAGGTTATCTACAAAATTGATGTTATATAGGTTATCTACACAGATGTAAGCTCCTTTTTTGACTAAAGGTTATGTTAAAAATAAGAACAGTAAGTGATCCAACACGAACTACACCTATTAAAAAAGATGAAACAAAAGCACATCTATACAAAACTAAAAAATTTAAAACTATACCAAAGCACATCTATGTGATAAAAAAATAGTTTTAGTAATTGACCAGTGCCATATATAGGATGAGCCAAAGTATGTTTGATGGCCAAGAGCCATAAAATGTGTTATAAAGTCACTCAGTTGTTTGGATGTTTGAAGAAAAGTATGTGGTTAAATATATTACGTATAAATAATAAAAAAACTTGGTCAGATAGCTAAATTTGTTAACAGAAAATATACAAAACATAAAAATTTAAAACTATACCAAAGCACATCATATGATAAAAATAGTTTCAGTAATTGACCACTGTCATATATTATGAGCTAAAGTATGTTAGGTATTTGAAGTTTCGCTATGATGGAAGCAGTAATGATAGGGTTCTACACAATTGATGTTATACGGGTTATCTACACAGATGTAAGCTCAACTTTTTTGACTAAAGGTTATGTTAAATATAAGAACAGTAAGTGATCCAACACGAACTACACCTAAAGCACATCTATATGATAAAAAAATAGTTTCAGTAATTGACCACTGCCATATATAGGATGAGCCAAAGTATGTTTGATGGCCAAGAGTCATAAAATGTGTTATAAAGTCACTCAGTTGTTTGGATGCTTGAAGAAAAGTATGCGGTTAAATATATTACGTATAAATAATAAAAAAACTTGGTCAGATAGCTAAATTTGTTAACAGAAAATATACAAATCTTAAAAATTTAAAACTATACCAAAGCACATCTATATGATAAAAAAATATTTTCAGTAATTGACCACTGCCATATATAGGATGAGCCAAAGTGTGTTAGGTATTTGAAGTTTCGCTATGATGGAAGCAGTAATGATAGGGTTCTACACAATTTATGTTATACAGGTTATCTACATAGATGTAAGCTCCTTTTTTGACTAAAGGTTATGTTAAAAATAAGAACAGTAAGTGATCCAACACGAACTACACCTATTAAAAAAGATGAAACAAAAGACAAACCTTTAGAAGTTGATCCAACACGAGACATTGCAGCGTTAGTTAGTCCTAAGATTTTTTTTAAAAAAATCAATATACATTCAAAGAACAAAACAACCAATATTATAACTAAATAAAAGAAAATTTACCTGCAGGTTGACATGATGAGACGGTCTTTGAACGCCCACTTGCTTGAGAGATTTCTTGATGTGCACGGACACTCATCGAACGTCCATTACTTATGCTACCATCATCACCAATACCAGATGTGAAACAATCTGGTTAACATATAGAAGCAGCAGGTTTTTTATTTGTCTTGGTTGAAGGTGTGGTTGAATTTTTTTTAATGTAGTTGGTAGATGGTGTTGCAGGTTCATTTTGGTAACCCATCCTAGTGTTTTTCCTTGTTGGATATCGATTCATGGTTGTGATGATCTTTTGGGTTATTTGCTTTGAGGTTCTGGGTTTTTGTAATCGATGAGTACAGAAATGTGTAAATAATGGTTTGAGAGATCACGGTGGGTCTGTTTTTATAGGTCAACAATGGTTGAAAAGGTATGTAAATATCTCTAAAAATTCGTAGATATCACGGTATAAAAAGAGTTGTATATGTTGTTATCTTGTGAACATTGCAATAAAAACATGTATATCACAAAATTTGAAATTTACAGTGAGAAAGTATAAAAAGAGATATTTAGTTGATTTTGTAGTTATCTTGTGAACATTAAAATAAAAACATACACATCTCTAAAATTTTGTACAATTGAAATATATAGGGAAAACATATCACCGTATAAAATGAAATAATTTAGTTATTATCTTAAAAACATGTAAATCAAAATAATCAAAATATATAAGAAAAACATATATTTAAGGAATCACCGAAAACAAAATACCATCCCTGTCTACCACGTTTGACTAAATAATAATAAAATGTAGCCAATAATAAAATGCCACATAGGATATGACATGGCACCTATCTATTTTCCATGTCAAACTTAGCCCCATATATATATATATATTATATATATATATATATATATATATATATATATATATATATATATATATATATATATATATATATATATATATATATATATATATATATATATATATATATATATATATATATATATATATATATATATATATTATATAGGTATAATTATGACTTGATACCACACCCTTAATCCCAGTCATATATGACATGGCACCTCTAAACCAATAAGAGTTTATTTTTCCCTAAAAAATCTCAAAAAATCTTGAAAATCGTTGTTTGAAAACGCAGCTTTAAAAATACTTCGTGTTGATACCACATGTATATATAATACTTCTAATCTCATTTTTTCATTATTCTAGCCACGGAAAAAAACACACACACATACACACACAAACCCTAAAACAACCGTTACCATCTTTTGATCCTCTGCTTGATTTCTTCTCTTCCTTATATTCAAATCATCTCAAAATCATTCATTCAGATCACATCAAATTCATCAAAGAATCATAAACAAAAAAAAATCGATGATGCCTTAAAAAACTTTGAAATAATCAGAGAAGCACATACAAAACCCTAAAGCGACCGTCACCATCTCTACAAAGCCTCTCCTTTATTTCCCATAACTCTTTTTTTTGTCTAAGATCGGTTCCCATATGAAACCCAAATCAAAATCAAAGTTTAATCATTAATATGGATTAATGTAGTTCCTTTCAAATTGCATAAAAGGGCATGTTTGCCTAAAAGCCCTTTGTAAAAGGTGAGAAACAGGTTCGATCTAAATAAACACTTCTGTAATATGGGTCAGAAGGATTTCATGTCTTTTAATGAATAGGTCTGGTTGTATGTTATGCACAAATGGAGGAAGAATCACATCTAAAAGAAGCGTTTGGCTTCTATGGCTATAGCCATGTTGGCAGTTCTAACTCTTTCTTTCACTGCCCAGGTAACCTTTATTACTATGTTTTATTCAAAGTTATAATACATCAAGAATTATCATCTGAGTTTCCACTTGGTAATTTTTAGTATGCAGAAATAAAAATAATTAGTCCATGTACATGAGGTGTGTGTTTGTTTGTGTGTTTGTTTGTGTGTTTGTTTATATGCTCTCTTTTTGTGAGATATATGTCCCTTGAAATACATTGTGTTTATGTGCTCTTAGTCAAATACTTAAGGTTTTGTATGTCTGTGTGTATCGCGATTTTTTGAACAACTTTAGTTTAATTTATAACTCTGTATGTCTCTACGTATCATGACAAGTTCTGGTGATGCATGAATTGTTTGGCTTGAAATACATAATCGATAAATGTGAAATGGGTGGTTTCGTGGCAGTCGAGTGCTATGTTAGTTACAATAATATGATTTTTATCCTTTGACATGTGTTGTTTTTTTATTGTTTGCCATATTGATCGTTATACTTGTTGGATATAAAGTGGGAAGAAATTGCTAGCTCAGCCGACAAGTTAACTCTTATCACATAAACCTACAAAAGGAGAACGTTACAGTCAAGTATTTAACAAAGTACAGTAAGATAATAAGCACACAAGAGCATGAAAATTAGTCTAATTGATTTACAGCATTTAGCAAATATTGTAAAAAGGGACAAAATTTGAATGTGGTTTATTTTACATGTGGTATAGAAAGTGAGGTATGTTATACAGTGCATTCGGTATATATGGGGGTGTTTCAGATTAAATCTGCTAATTATGTAATAAAATAAGTCTTTTCAGATAACAGTTAAGCACTTAAAACGGCTTATTAGTTTAAAAAGCTTATATTAATATTTGTAAATGACACAAGGTTTTTTGATTACAATCTTTAAACTATTTCATGTAACAAATTACATTAGAATGTGATAGAAAAATATCCATCTTTTTAGAGGCCTTTTTGTTCAAAATGTAATTCGGATAGTTGTGATATTTGTAAACTTTTTGTCCAAAAATCGATATTCAGCATCTGCTCTGGCAGCTGCTTCAAGACTTCTCTAAAGTTTCTCCCTCACATGGATGGTATTACTGTTTCTCCCTCATAAATGTATGACTTTCCTGTTGTAAATATTCAACAATTCATAGTACTCTTTCTTAATAAGTAACGATTTTTAGTAGTACCACTAGAAGTGAAAAGCAGATGGGTCAGTATGGATTGTGTTCTATAAATGTATTTTTTAACCTGTATGTAAAGTGTATAAGCTGGTGTTTGGGGAAGCTTAATTGTGGAACCTGCAATAATAATTAGCGTGTAAGAAAAATCACATATGTGCATCATCATCACCTGTCTTCAACTCAAAGCCAAATGTTGTGTCTTTACTGTCTCCAGAAATACGGGTTGCTAGAGGCAAAACTTACTGTGAGGATATGCCTTTCGTGGACTGTAACACCCCATTTTGATAAATGGAATGTCACGCGTAACTATTGCGTGTCATCAAAGCATACAAGGATAAATGTCTAAAACATTACATGACCATAAAAAGGAAATACCGGAATCAAACATCAGTAGTCCAAAAGTAGAGCTCATCACACACAAACATAAGTACTGTAAATGAAAGGACTAAATAATTTCCATGGAAAGAGTATCAAAGTTTATATAATGCATAAAGTAAAGAAATGCTAGAAAGCTTCCAGTCCATATGCACGTACGCTTAAAGTCTACGAGCGTCCATGAGTACCTGCCGTTTTGGGAACATGAAAACGAAAACGGCTGAGCAATACGCTCAGTGCACGGATGTACAATAAAGCATGAATAATATAAGCATATAAGCATATAACAGCGGAAGAAACTAAGTCCCGAATAACCCGGTTAAGTCTTAGTAAAACTGGTTTTATAGTTTGAAAAGCCTTATGTTTATCTTGTAAAACCTGTTTAATATATTTTACCATTAGCCAATATAAGTCATGAAAATCCACCGTGCATGAATACTTAGAGGGGTGACCTCATCATGTAAATTAGAGGGGCTACCTCTAATTTAATATACTGGTTTGGGTAGGAGGGATCAGCTCCTTGTGAAGGATGCAAGGCACACACCACATTCACGCTGAGTAATCTGCTGAAAAACATGTTACTAGGATGCACCCATACGCCCCACATGATACATATAATAATATGGCCAAAAGCTGAAGGGACGCCACGAGCAATCACTCCGCCGTGGGGAAGTCATAACACCAGTGCCGCTAGTGTTATGGTTATGGTACCTCCATAACTACGTGAAACTTGTCATGCATATATATGGCTTAAGGTATTCTAATTAAACATAAGAAATCAAACATATAAACTTATACTATGGGAAAACAGTTGGCTGCATACGGGGAATCCTAATAAGGAAAGAATGTCCATACTTAAAGGACGGGAATCCGTACCTTATGTCCAGTGAACGAAGAAGACGAACGGAAGAGAGTCATACTTCGATATCACTAATGCTACATAAACACATACGTGTATAAGTATCTGATTACTGAATACGTAACTGGTTTTATATCATGTCTTAGCTTATTTTATACGTTCATGTCATGTTTTACTGTTTTAAGCTTTATACTGTGTTTATCTTATATTATGTCTATTTTGATTAATTATTACTTGTATTTCATGTATTATTATACTTGTTGTGTAATAATAAGTGACTTTCTAAAAATAGCAGGTTTCCTAAATTAGAAAGTTTCTAAAAATAGAAAGTTACCAAAAATAGAAAGTTTCCAAAAATAGAAAGTTTCCAAAAATAGAAAGTTTCCAAAAATATAAAGTTTCCAAAAATAGAAAGCTTCCAAAAAGAGAATGTTTCCAAAATAGAATTACTGCTTAAAATAGATAAGTTTCTAAAACTAGAAAGTTTCTATAAATAGATTAGCTGCCTTAAATAAATAAGTTTATAAAAATAGAAAGTTTCCATAATTAGATATAATTTGGTTAAATAAGCTAATTATATAAGCTTAAGTGTTTTCTAATTATTATTCTAAGTCATGTTGTTATAAAGTATAGTTTATTAATTATTACATGTAAATTAAATAAACTATAGGTTAAAAGTATTTAATTAAATATATCATGTTTTTAATTAAATATGGTAAAATACTTAGATTAAAACATGTATTATTAATTATTAATAATATAACCTAAGTCATGTTAATTAATTAATTATATTCATTGTTTTTAATAATTAATTAATTATAAAGTCTAGTTAAATATAAATACTTAGGTTAAAATTCATGATCTAATAATTAAATTATAACCTAAGTCATGTTAATTAAATTAATCATGTCATGTTTTATTAATTTAATTTTTAACACATACCTATTAAAATCATAAACCTTAAAATAATCTATGAACCGGACCCGTGACTAGAAACCATGAACCGGACCCGTAATCAACACCATATCCCGAACCAAGGTCGGGGTTCCCCTTGTTTGCTGCTGCCGTGGGACCACCATCACCATACCGAGACCATGAGGTCTCGGTGGTGGTTAATAAGCCAAGTCGAGACCCCCTTGGTCTCGGTTAGGCGTCGGCCAACACAAAACACCGCTAAAAACCCTTGTTTGATTTACCCATGATCATTTACATGTTTTAATAATTGTTTTTAACTAGTTTTTAAAAACATCATGATTTTATGTGATTCAATAAATCAAAACATAAAAGAAAAAAGTTAAAAAGGTTATACCGAATGCGTGGATCAATCAAGAATGAACACACACGAATTCTTGCACAATATTCAAGATCAAAATCAACTCGAACACCCCCTTGTAATTATGTATAACCGGCGGCCAAGAGGAGCAAGAAGAAAAAGATTTAGGGTTTTGTTATTTTTCCTGTTTTATGAATAATGACACAAGATTTCTTAATTCCCTTGTTTTAGTAAAAATTAAAATTGGCTTGGCCCATCCTCTTGGTGTAGCCTCGGGTAGGGGGCCCCACATGGGGTAACCCGTACCTTTTTCCGAGTCTAATTATTATAGTGTGTTCGTGTTTTATCCTGTTCGTGTTTTATGTGTTCTAATTAATTATTGATCGTGACCTAATATATTTATTCGTGTTCGTAATAAATATATATACGTAATTAATATTAGCTCGTGATTAAATTACGTTCATGATTTCATGATCGCATGTTCGTGATTATAATTATTATTTGAATAATTATCGTGTGTTCATACGTAATAAATACTTATCGTGTTCTAACACGTACGTAATACTTAAAATTCTTATACGTGAACGTAAACATACTATAAAAGGAAAGTTTTAATCTTGTATGTACGATCTTAAGGGTACTATTCATGGTAAAAGCATGCGGGTTTTACAACTCCTCCCCCCAAAAAAGAATAATTCGTCCCCGAATTATAGATAAAGTAAATTAGAAAAGAAGAACATACCCGAATTCAAAATATGAAATGAGGGTAAGAAGCCCAGATAGACTCCTCTTTTTCCCAAGTGGCTTCCCGCTCGGTATGATCCCTCCAAAGGATTTTGACGAATGGAATCGTCTTCCTTCTCATGACTCGTTCTTGTCTGTCAAGAACTCGTTTGGGTTCTTCTATGAAAGTGAGATCTTCACGTATCTGTTCCAGTGGATACTGAACCATGTGAAGGGGATGATATTGGTACCCTCTGAGTAAGGACACATGAAACACATTGTGCACATGCGAAAGCTGCGGAGGTAACGCTAACCGGTAAGATACTTCACCGACTCGTTCAATGATATCAAACGATCCGATGAAACGAGGACTGAGCTTCCCTTTAATCCCGAAGCGTCTAACACCATGTGCCGGCGAAACCTTAAGAAAGACGTGATCTCCTACGTTAAAATGTATGTCCCTACGATGCTTATCGGCGTAGCTCTTCTGACGTGACCGTGCTTCCTGAAGTTTCTGCTTAGCTAATGCGACCCTCTCATTAGTCATCTCTATGATCTCTGGTCCTTCAAGTGTTCGCTCGCCAACCTGATCCCAGCAGATTGGGGCGCGACACTTTCTGCCATACAAGATCTCGAAAGGAGCACACTTGATACTTGCGTGCCAATTGTTGTTGTAATGAAACTCCACCAAACAGATGTAATCGTCCCAATCACCCGTCCATTCCAACGCACATGACCTCAACATGTCTTCCAATGTCTGAATCGTTCGCTCCGACTGCCCGTCTGTTTGAGGATGAAAAGCCGTGCTAAGCTTAAGTTGTGTACCCCAAGCTTTCTGCAGACTCTTCTAAAATCGCGAAGTGAATCGAGGATCTCTTTCTGAGACGATGCTGGATGGAGCACCATGGAGTCTCATGATTTCTCTTCTATACGTATCGGCGAGTTTACTTATCGAATCTTCCTTGCGGATCGGTTAGAAATGAGCTGATTTGGTAAGTCGATCTACGATAACCCAAATTGCATCGTGCTTCCTCTTGGTTGGCGGAAGACCAGTAACAAAATCCATGGTGATTTTGTCCCACTTCCACTCTGGAATATCTAACGGTTGAAGGAGACCGCCAGATCGCTGATGCTCGATCTTAACCTGTTGGCAGGTAAGACATTTGGAGACGTAAGTGGCAACATCCTATTTCATACCACTCCACTAAAAGTATTGCTTGATGTCATGGTACATCTTAGTCGAACCAGGATGTATAGAGAATGGGAAGCTATGAGCTTCAGCTAACAAGGCTTCCCGGAGTTCTTGATCATCAGGAACACAAAGTCTCGTGCCCTGCCATACGATACCATCTGCATCTACTTTGAATTCCGTTTGCTTCTCCAAATTCTAAACTATCGCCCAGATTTCTCCATCATCTTTCTGAGCTTCCTTGATCTTAGAGGGTAACTCGGGTTCTACTCTAAGATTAGCCCAGTAACCGTGTTGTCCACGTACCATGATTTCTATGTCTAGTCTCTCCAAGTCTCTTATGATATCCTCCTCAATCTTAATGTCGTTGATCATTCCAGACTTCCTGCTAAGTGCATCTGCTACTACATTCGCCTTTCTGGGATGATACTATAGATTAATGTCATAATCCTTCAACATTCTAACCATCTTCTCTGCCTCATGTTCAATTCACGCTGAGTGAAGATATACTTCAAGCTCTTGTGGTCCGTGAAAATGTCACATGATTCTCCATATAAGTAGTGCCTCCATATCTTCAATGCAAACACGACTGCAGCAAGTTCCAAGTCATGCGTAGGGTAATTTTCTTCATAAGGCTTAAGCAGCCGTGAAGCGTACGTGATCACTTTCCCATGTTGCATGAGAACACAACCAAGTCCCTTCCCCGATGCATCACTATAGATTTGAAATCCACCCGTACCAGATGGGAGAGTAAGAATAGGTGCAGATACTAGCTTCTGCTTCAGGTATTCAAAGCTCTTCTCTCGTTCTTCAGTCTAGACGAATTTGTCCCCTTTCCGCATCAGTTTTGTCAATGGTAGTGCTAAGCGGGAAAAGTTCTCCACGAACCTACGCTAATAGCCAGCTAAGCCTAAGAAACTACGGACTTCAGTCGCTGATGTCGGCCTCGGCCACTTAGTAATAGCCTCAACCTTCGCTGGATCCATAGTGATTCCTTCTACTGATAAAATGTGACCTAAGATTGCCACCTTGTCTAACCAGAACTCACACTTGGAGAATTTAGCATACAGCTTGCTCCTCACGAAGAATCTGTAGTACTGTACGAAGATGGTCTTTGTGTTCCTCCTTGGACTTTGAGAAAATCAGGATGTCATCGATGAAGACAATGACGAACTTGTCCAGAAATTCATGGAAGATTCTGTTCATCAAATCCATGAACACTGCTGGAGCATTGGTCAGGCCGAATGGCATGACTACATATTCGTAGTGGCCATAGCGGGTACGAAAAGCAGTCTTGGTGATGTCCTGCTCCTTAACCTGTAGTTGATGATAGCCTGACCTAAGATCAATCTTGGAGAAGTGTTTGGCCCCTTGGAGTTGGTCAAACAGATCGTCTATTCGTGGCAGTGGATACCTATTCCGGATAGTAATCTTGTTGAGCTCGCGATAGTCTATGCAAAGACGCATACTGTCGTCCTTCTTCTTAACAAATAAGACCGGTACGCCCCATGGAGATGCGCTCGGTCGAATGAAACCTCGTTCTATAAGTTCTTGCGGTTGATCCTTCATCTCCTTTAACTCTATGGGAGCCATGCGATAAGGAGCTTTGGAGATCGGTTCAGCTCCTGGGATAAGCTCGATATTGAATTCCACTTCTCGTGCAGGTGGTATGCCCGGAAGTTCTTCTGGGAATACATCTTGGAATTTCGACACTATTGGCCTAAATTGATGGAGATTCAGCATCCATGTCGTGAACCGTAGCTAGATAACCCTCGCAGCCATGTGACAGTAGTGCACGTGCTTGCAGGGTAGATATTATTTGTACAGACCTTCTGGGTACGAACCCGTTGTGAATGTAATCTGGTGCATTAACATCACCGAAGATGACTCGATATGAATGGCAGTCTATGGTAGTATGATGCTTGGATAGCCAATCCATGCCCAAAATCATGTCAAAGTCATTCATGTCCAGCGGAAGTGCGTCAACAGGACGAACCTTATCGTCAAATTCTAGGGGAAGACTCTTGTATACATGGGTTATGCGTACAGAGTCTCTCAAAGGCGTGTAAATACTCAGTATATTATCTAGTGGCATGGGGAGCATCCTAATGTTCTTGGCATAAGAAGTAGAAATGACCGAGTGAGTAGCACCCGTATCAAATAACACACACACAGCCTGACCATACATATACAAGATTCCAGTGATGGTACCTGTAGACTTGTTGGCCTGATCTTGAGATGTCGTGTAGACACGTCCAGTGGTAGGAGGCGGCTTGGTATCAGCATGTCCCGATGTGCCCTCCATCTCGCCCTTACGACAGTCCTTCATGCGATGGCCAGGAAGACCACACTTGAAGCATGCGTCAGTGTCACGGCGACATGGCCCTGGGTGCCTACGGTGGCAAGTATAGCAAAGAGGATGAGTATATCCTCCAGCAGGTGCTCTGGCTGGTTGACGACCTGATAAAATATTTTACATGAGACATGATAATAGGGTACAAAGGACAATGCGAATAATCGTAAGATTGAATACCAGTGATGGCTGGACGGCTAGGCTGCGAACCTCTCTGGTTCTGGTCCCTACCGTTTCCATGGTTCCTGGTAGAAGATTTGCTAAAGTGTTAAAATTATGAGTTAAAACATGAAATCATAAGAAAATTCGTAAGTATTAGGACATGTTGCCGTTGGAGTGTCCAGCGTTGTTACGGTAATTATCATTACCGCCACGCCTATCCGTAGCAGAACGGTCGTTAGTCTGACCGTTTCCCTTGGGCTGATTAGGCTGCTGCTGAGTAGCCGGTTGAGACCGGTCCCTAGTTTTCTGCCTGGAAGATACAATTTAAAGAGATGAATAATTGACATAAATAGAAAGAATACGGATTGGTCACCGCTTGAATACAAATGTTTACCTCTTGTCGGGTTTCTTAGTTTCCCGGAACTCATCTCTCTCATGAAGCATCTCTAGCTTACGTGCCGCATCGGCCACTTGTGCTACTGTGTTGAACGTAGCACACACCAAATTGTTTGCGACCGATGTGCGAAGAGCCCACCTAAAGTGGTGTGCCTGCTCTTCAGGAGTACCTGCCGCTGCACCAAGGAAACCAGCTAAGCGAAGAAAGCGCTGCATAAACTCATTGCTATTCTCTCCAGCTCTCTGTCGGATCCCATGGTACTCCCTCTTAAGCTTGTCTTGCTCAGCCTTGGGAAAGAATTGCTCCATCACCCTATCTCTAAACTGAGCCCATGTCAAACCAGCCACCCAATTATCACCTCCCTCAGACTGCTTCAATGCTAACCACCAATTTAACACATCGCCTTCGAACCGGTAGCATGCCAACCTCGCCTTGAACACGGGGTCACAACCCATAGCAACGAAGTCTTCTTGATGTGAGCCAACCAACTTTCAGCTTCACTGGGGCTATCTGTTCTCTCGAAAGCTCGAGGATGGAGCTTGTTGAATCTCTCCAACCATATTGCCAATGTCACCGGAGGAGGAGGAGGAGGAGGAGGAGGTGCTTGGTTTTGCTGCTGATTGTTGGCAGCATGAACCTCAGCCCTGATGTCATTCCTCAGTTGAGGAAGCAAAGCTTGCATTGCAGCTTGGATTGTTGCATTGAGTTGTTCTTGCTCGCGTGTGAGAACCATCTAACATTATAACATAAAACATATGATAAAACAGATCAAAACATAAAATATATATACATGAAAAAAATTTATACCAATAAATCAAGAGAAAAATTTTATGCAAGAAAATTTATATATGAATGCATGATGCAGTTTTATGAAAACTTTTGTATGCTCGAGAGTGAACGCCTATGGTCAGTTCACCCAAAATAAAAGACATGGCAAGGGGACGCATATGGGTCGGTCCCAAATTTAAAAGTTTCGATAAAACACATGCGACTAAATAGGGCCAGTCCTGTACTAACCGTTACTTAGTCATAAACCTGCGACAATGACATATATATGTATGCATAAAAATGATGGATGCATGAAAAACGACTGTCAGTTCTAGGACGACCAAAGTGACTACCCACTAATCACAGGTCATGTTTTGAGAGCCTACAGGTCGAAGCCTTGGCTCTGATACCATAATTGTAACACCCCATTTTGATAAATGGAATGTCACGCGTAATTATGGCGTGTCACCAAAGCATACAAGGATAAATGTCTAAAACATTACATGACCATAAAAAGGAAATACCGGAATCGAACATCGGTAGTCCAAAAGTAGAGCTCATCACACACAAACATAAGTACTGTAAATGAAAGGACTAAACAATGTCCTTGGAAAGAGTATCAAAGTATAGATAATGCATAAAGTAAAGAAAGCTAGAAAGCTTCCAGTCAATATGCACGTACGCTTAAAGTCTACGAGCGTCCCTGAGTACCTGTCGTTTTGGGACATGAAAAGGAAAACGGCTGAGCAATATGCTCAGTGCACGGATGTAAAATAAAGCATGAATAATATAAGCATATAAGCATATAACAGCGGAAGAAACTAAGCCCCGAATAACCCGGTTAAGTCTTAGTAAAACTGGTTTTATAGTTTGAAAAGCCTTATGTTTATCTTGTAAAAACTGTTTAACATATTTTACCATTAGCCAATATAGGTCATGAAAATCCACCGTGCATGAATAATTGGAGGGGTGACCTCATCATGCAAATTAGAGGGGTTGCCTCTAATTTAATATACTGGTTTGGGTAGGAGGGATCAGCTCCTTGTGAAGGATGCAAGGCACACACCACATTCACACTGAGTAATCTGCTGAAAAACATGTAACTAGGATGCACCCATACGCCCCACATGATAAATATAATAATATGGCCAAAAGTTGAAGGGACACCACGAGCAATCACTCCACCGTGGGGAAGTCATAACACCAGTGCCTCTAGTGTTATGGTTATGGTACCTCCATAACTAGGTGAAACTGGTCATACATGTATATGGCTTAAGGTATTCTAATTAAACATAAGCAATCAAACATATTAACTTATACTATGGGAAAACAGTTGGCTGCATACGGGGAATCCTAATAAAGAAAGAATGTCCATACTGAAAGGACGAGAATCCGTACCTTATGTCCAGTGAACGAAGAAGACGAACGGAAGAGAGTCCTACTTCGATATCACTAATGCTACATAAATACATACGTGCATAAGTATCTGATTACTAAATAGGTAACTGGTTTTATATCATGTCTTAGCTTATTTTATACGTTCATGTCATGTTTTACTGTTTTAAGCTTTATATTGTGTTTATCTTATATTCTGTCTATTCTGATTAAGTATTACTTGTATTTCATGTATTATTATACTTGTTGTGTAATAATAAGTAACTTTCTAAAAATAGCAGGTTTCCTAAAATAGAAAGTTTCCAAAAATAGAAAGTTACCAAAATAGAAAGTTTCCAAAAATAGAAAGTTTCCAAAAATAGAAGGTTTCCAAAAATAGAAAGTTTCCAAAAATAGAAAGTTTCCAAAAATAGAAAGTTTCCAAAAATAGAATTACTGCTTAAAATAGAAAGTTTCCATAAATAGATTAGCTGCCTTAATTAAATAAGTTTCTAAAAATAGAAATTTTCCATAATTAGATATAAGCTGGTTAAATAAGCTAATTATATAAGCTTACGTGTTTTCTGATTATTATTTTAAGTCATGTTCTTATAAAGTATAGTTTATTAATTATTTCATGTAAATTAAATAAACTATAGGTTAAAAGTATTTAATTAAATATATCATGTTTTTAATTAAATTTGGTAAAATACTTAGGTTAAAACATGTATTATTAATTATTAATAATATAACCTAAGTCATGTTAATTAATTAATTATAAAGTCTAGTTAAATATAAATACTTAGGTTAAAATTCATGATCTAATAATTAAATTATAACCTAAGTCATGTTAATTAAATTAATCATGTCATGTTTTATTAATTTAATTTTTAACACATAACTATTAAAATCATAAACCTTAAAATAATCTATGAACCGGACCCGTGACTAGAACCCATGAACCGGACTCGTAATCAACACCATACCCCGAACCAAGGTCGGGGTTCCCCTTGTTTGCTGCTGCCGTGGGACCACCATCACCATACCGAGACCATGAGGTCTCGGTGGTGGTTAATAAGCCAAGCCGAGACCCCCCTTGGTCTCGGTTAGGCGTCGGCCAACACAAAACACCCCTAAAAACCCTTGTTTGATTTACCCATGATCATTTATATGTTTTAATAATTTTTTTAATTAGTTTTTAAAAACATCATGATTTTATGTGATTCAATAAATCAAAACACAAAAGAAAAAAAGTTAAAAAAGTTATACCGAATACGTGGATCAATCAAGGATGAACACACACGAATGCTTGCATAATATTCAAGATCAAAATCAACTCGAAAACCCCCTTGTGATGATGTATAACCGGCGGCCAAGAGGAGCAAGAAGAAAAAGATTTAGGGTTTTGTTATTTTTCCTGTTTTGTGAATAATGACACAAGATTTCCTAATTCCCTTGTTTTATTAAAAATTAAAATGGGCTTGGCCCATCCTCTTGGTGTAGCCGCGGGTAGGGGGCCCCACATGGGGTAACTCGTACCTTTTTCCGAGTCTAATTATTTTAGTGTGTTCGTGTTTTATCGTGTTCGTGTTTTATGTGTTCTAATTAATTATTGATCATGACCTAATATATTTATTTGTGTTCGTAATAAATATATATACATAAATAATATTAGCTCGTGATTAAATTACGTTCATGATTTCATGATCGCATGTTCGTGATTATAATTATTATTTGAATAATTATCGTGTGTTCATACGTAATAAATACTTATCGTGTTCTAACACGTACGTAATACTTAAAATTCTTATACGTGAACGTAAACATACCATAAAAGGAAAGTTATAATCTTGTACGTACGATCTTAAGGGTACTATTCATGGTAAAAGCATGCGGGTTTTACATGGACAATGAGTCAACATAACTAATATGCTTAGACTTGATATGTCCATTTGCCACACTGATATTACTAGGAAAACATATTGGTGATGCATGATACCTTGATAATTCATTTGCGACCACAGGCAAGAAGATTCATTCCATCATCATCGCCCACTGATGGAGACACACCAGCTTCAGAAATCTACTTCATATCGGTCTCCTGGAGTTATGTGATATTTGCTCTCGCATTTGTAATTTTTAAACTTATATTGATACCAATAAAGTGTTCCTAAATTTTTTATGGTTGGCAATTCTAAAGTCAGTATTTACTTACCAAGCAAATGATAATTTTTTGAACAATGAAGCCGACAGAGCTAACGATCAGGTTACTTAGAAATACATGTTTTTGTCACTCTTCGACCCATGAAAGAACTTTCCTGATTGTTACTGTTAGGAAACGCTCTTAAGCGCACTACAATAATAGCAAATATGAGGATCTGGTAGTTTTAGGAGATGTATTAGAGGTTGAGTAGGAAAATTGGCATCAATGCATAACTTGATGAAGAAGATATAAAGCTTAAATTTTGCTCATCCCACGGATTATATATACTGAATTATATTGGTCTGTACATCAGCAAACAAATAATCATTGATGGCAGGTTGATTGGTCTGCACATCAGCAAACAGTTGGCAGGTTGATTGACGTGCACATCAGCATCACCAAAACGATCATCCATCAGAGATGCATCGTACTCATCAATCGTTCTGATCTGTCAGTCTCATTTGCGTCGTTGGTGTCAATTAAATCTGGCATCTGAACTACGGGTTTCTCGGTTTTCAATTTTTTTTGATTAAGCCGACTTATCCTGCTACCACTTTTCTCACCATTAAGAAAGCTCAAAACCTGTCCAGGCAAGTATGCAAAGTGATGAAGACATTTTATGGAAGGCTGATAAGGAAGACACGGGAACAACTTCCATCTACAGGCAAAAAGTTCCTAGATTGTTGTTGAGTTCAGTTCTTGCTCTGTAGAAAAATTCTATATGTTACAAATATCCAAAATTTTCACCCTTCTTAGAGGTATATTCGATATTCTTTCATTTTGAATTTATTGTTAGTGGTGCATGCAAGGGCGTTTGGGTACTGGTGTATAAAGATGTGTAACTTGCATAATTCTATGACTTTTTAGATCAGAGACTGATAACTGGATTTTCTACACACACAAAATATTAAGGTTCTAGGATTCGTAAATCGTTGTGAATTAAGGTTTGCATCTTATAAACTCAAGGGAAATGCCTAGAGGTTAAGGCACATAGGCAAATGAAATGGATAAGTTTATTGAGATTCTATGATGCCTAAACCTCTGTGATATATTGTTTTTGCAATACCTTTTACAGAAAATGTTTGAAATTATATAACAATTCAAAAGACAATCATGTCTTTAGTTTTGGTATTCACTCAAAACGCCACACACTCCTATCAAGGCAGTATATTATATTTTGCAGTATTAAGTTCACTGATATCGAGGTTATGTAGGTCAATCGTTTGCGTGAAGGTCTAGGAGTTTCAACAAAAATGTCGTTGAATACAGGGCAGTCATTTTAGGACTGAGATATGCCCTTGAGAGAGGATTTAGGCAATTACCTAAGAAATCCACAAAAGCGGCAGAATAGATGAAGACGTATCGCTCTATTGCTATTTTCTTTTAGTTTTTTATTAGCCTAAAACTCATCTGTGATATACATTTCGCCATTCAGGAATGTCCATGTGTTAGTAGGAATGGCCATATAAATCATACCCACCCTGGCACACGGTCCCAGCTATGTGATCTCCCGAGATATAGCAAAGTTTATTGTCTGAGGTCACCAAGAAAGAAACATCAAGGTGAAATTTCTTCAGTTCAGTTTATTATGTTTGCATATAGAGCTTATATAGATATATAGGGCCTTTCTACCTTTAGGACTCAAGGTGAAACCAAACCTATCTCAGAATATTATGTTACGTTGCTTCAGGTGGTGTTGTTCTTGATTGTTGTGATCCTTACAACACTCCATTTATACCACAAAAACTGTAAATTTAATGCAGATGGATGTCGAGGTCCTTTCTCACTTTTCATTTTGCTATTTTCTGTTCAGTTTTGATTTTTTTCTAAAAAGTATATATATTTTTTATTTGTTCAGATTGAGGTAGAAACAATTGATAGAACAGGGCTTTTATTGGATCTTACTGGGAATCAAAAACTAATGTCACGGCCATCCTTCTAGAAGCTGGGTTTGCAAAGCTTCAAAAAGATTTTATTGCTAATAGGATTGTGGATGCTTACCTTCTTTTTCAAGCTCAGCAGTCGGCCAAGAAGCAGAAATTAAAGGCAAGAAGCTTGCATCATAGGTTCAAAGACTGATGGGTTATTCTGATTTGGTCGGTGGTGATAAAAAAGGACTGCAACCAGTTATGTTTGATTAATTAAGCAATGTGAGACCACATATTGGTGAGTGGCAGACTTAAATGTACGTGTCACTTTCCTGTAATAAGTAGTTTTGTCTTTTGCTTCCAACCATGGTTAGAATATTACGGATTAGATCTGAATTGAAATAAACTAAACATGCATGTACCGTTGTATGCTTTAGAATTCTTGTCAAATTTGAGTGTAGCAAGTTTTTCCATTTATCAACTTTGTGTCACTTTTATTGCTTATTTGTGAATGTATGTCATCACAGCTTTGTAATCCTAAATACCTTTATGAATTTGTTTATGGGTAACAAAATGTAACACCCCAAAATGTGATATGCGGAAGCGGTGAAGCTCGGGGGCTATTACGTCATTGTATCATAGTTCAAGGTACAAGAGAACGACTCTAAATGAGACGTGTTATAAAAATACCTCGTTGAATTTAAACAAAAGAATCAAAGTACAAAAGATCTCAGTTTCAAAAGATAGCGTAGCGGAATATAAAAGTTTTCAACATCAACGAGATAACAGTTCAAAAGCATAAGTAGATAAATGTCCGAAGATAGCCATGAAATGCATGCGGACTCCAAGTACTTCACACAGCAGATACAAATCATCATCAATTACCTGAGATAAATGCTAAATTGGGTCAACATAAAGTTGGTGAGAATATAGGTTTCAAGTAAAAATCCATAGTAATTCAATTTCAGATTTCATTTCATGTACACGTGCAACTATAGGAGATATAGTGCCTAGTGTAGGATAAATTGGGTGTTCACAATATTTATGATATCTAAGCTCGTGACATCGAAACTAGTGATCCAGTGCATACAATAGATTGCATACTTAAATTTTGCCCCAATAGAGTACCTAGCCAAGATAACTCCGTTCATACAAATGGTACACACTCGTCCGGCGTCAGAATGCCCGAATGGAGGTTGTCAACCCTCAATAGATCTATCCGTAACATAAGAGCTTACTCCAGCAGAGTAACTAACGATTCACGATAGTGGGGACTATGGCTTAAGCAACTTAAGCTATCTCATAAATAGTGTTCACAAAGCGTTCAAAAAAATCAAGTTTTACTTGCGTCCAGAAGCAAGCATCAAAGCATTTATCACATCCCAAAACATTAAACATAGAAAGCAGTTCAATAGGGATCTATAAACTCACCTCAAGCAACGATTCAAACCGCACAAGTATGATCAAATAGTAGCGAGCAACTCTAGCAACAACCTAAATATAATACTATAGTTTAGGCGTTAGCAAATAAATCACAATAGTTCGTCACGTACGTTACTCATCAATCATATACATATATTGTTGTTAAAATCGTGACTTGTAAATGTTATATCGTTATAAACATTATAGTATATACATACTTAGGCAAAAATATTTATTTTTGACTCGACGAAATTTCGACAGCCTTTCGGCGTAAATTTTAATTTACCCAAATTTATCTTAATAAATTTTCCAACACGATTTCTAAAGAAAATTCGGCAGCCTTTCGGCGTCACATAAAAATTTGCCATTTTTAGTAAGTACTCAAATCTTGTCCTAAAACCCCTATTTTTAACACTTTCTCAATCGCCAATATTTCAACAAGTCATTTTCCGCAATAGTATTAATTTCCACTTCCAACGTTCAAACTTTTAACGGTACACCAAGTATTCACATTTCACGCTAATACCCTTTTACAAAACGAGTCCAACATTTATACACAACTTTTAGTAACCATTTTGACACTTAAAACAACTCCGTTTAACTCGAAAATGTCGTTTCGACCACTTTAAAAATCTAGACAGCAAGTACGTTATAGTGTTTTTCACAAAAATTAAGTTTTCCGACAACGAAATTTAAACGACCATATCTTACTCATTTTAGCTCCTTTTTTAGCCCATAATATATCGAAACGAAGGTATTAACTTATATTTTCATAATATCGTAGTAAACTAGTGTCAAAACAATTTTTACGACCCTCTACGCCTCATACAAAAATCGGACAGATTGTATGTTTTTCGTGAAAACTCGTTTTCGACCATTTTCAAGCGTAACCACTAGTAGTAACACTACTAGTTCCCTCCAATTATTCATAAACACCATCAAAATCAATGATTTAACTTCAAGTTCACAAATCTAAAAATATACATTTTTATATTTTTACAAGTCTTTCAATTAAACCATTTTTATGCATGGATCTAATAGATCCACACATAATTTTCATAGATCTAAAATATTTCATGACCAAAAATAGTTTTTATCATTTTATTTCAAGAAAATAGTTGATGAGTAACATGCATGCATAGATCTACAAAGATTATGCATGAAAAATGAAGAGATGAAAAAGGTTTAAGAAGTAACCTTGAGTAACGACTCTACGTAATCACAACAACCCGATCTACGCTCTAACCCACTAATAATCAACAAGAACTCAACTTCTATAACTTCAACCAAAAACTACTCATATCAACAAACCAAGAAAACTCATTCTTCTTTATACTTATACAAGCCCTATGATGTATTTATTTTGTGTTAATTCTTCTTAAAATGGAGCTTTAAGAAAATCAACAATGGTGGAAAATGGTGTGTGTTTGTGCCGTGTGTTTTTTGAGAGAGAAAGAGAGTGTGTGTTTTTTTTAGTGAAGTGAAAGAGTAAATAATTGTGAGGTGAAGTTAGGGTTAAATGGCTAATAAGTTAAATGTTGTAAGGGTTTGTAAGTTAAGCTTAAAAGGGTAAAGAGTAGAAACTTGGTGCATCTTACATGTGTGTGATGTTTGGCCGGTTATGGGGGGGTCCCACATGGGGTAAATTATTCAAAATTTTTACCATGGTAACTAGTTAAAAGGTTTAAGGTAAAAAGGTTAGTTAGTTTTAGGTAAATATCAAAAAGTATATAGTTAAGTTTAAAATTACGTAAAACTTAAAAATTTGAGAAATATATTAAATTTACGATTCTTCGACGAAAACTGATATTTTATAACTGGTAAAGTATTTTATGCATGTTAACGGCGGTTAAACGTAAAAACGACGTAAAATAAGAAAACACGATACGTTAATTAAATATTCACAGTAAATACGATTTATTATTATAAATAGCAAAAATACTAAAGGCATATATAAACATATACATAAATATTTAAATACGCTGCTCATGAAAATACGATCACGCTGTTAAAAACTAAACAGTTAAGCACATAATTCACAGATAACGAATAATCTCATGGATCATCGTCAATTCATTGACCGTCTCAGCACTTTGGTCAGGTTCACAGAAAATGTTCAGAATAATGACTGAGCACAGTGTCAAGTCATTACTCGTCATCAAGCAGTTTTTCAGAAAACGCGGGATAACTTCCCGGTTCCAACACAGTTAAATCACATAGTTGACTAAATAAAAAGTCAAAGGGTAAAATAGTCATTTTAAAAACAAGGGAAAATTACCAGGTGTTACATCATCCCCTTGATAGAGAAGCTTTGTCCTCAAAGCTTAGGAGTGTCACGGTTTCTAGAGTTGTCAAAGAGTTGCGGATATTTCTTGCGAAATTGATCCTCACGCTCCCAAGTGAATTCAGGTCCACGTTTAGAATTCCACCTCACCTTGATGATTGGAATACGACTCTGTTTCAATCGTTTGACCTCACGGTCCATGATTTCAACAGGTTCTTCGACAAATTGCATCTTGTCGTCGATTCGGAGTTCCTCCAACGGTATAACGAGTGTCTCATCAGAAAGGCACTTCTTCAAGTTCGACACATGAAAAGTGCTGTGCACGCGGCTCAACACTTGCGGTAATTCGAGACGATAGGCTACAGTTCCAACCTTTGCCAGAATTTTGAAAGGTCCAATATAACGGGGGTTCAGCTTTCCTCGTTTGCCAAAACGTACCACACCTTTCCAAGGCGATACTTTTAGCATCACTTTGTCTCCCACTTGAAATTCGAGAGGCTTAGGTCGAACGTCGGCGTAACTCTTTTGACGATCACGGGCTGCTTGAATTCGGCTCTTGATTTGAACAATCTTCTCAGTCGTTTCACGAATGAGTTCAGGGCCAGTGAGTTGACTATCCCCAACCTCACTCCAACACACAGGCGAGCGACATTTACGACCATACAACGCTTCAAACGGTGCATCCTTAATACTGGTATGATAACTATTGTTGTAAGAGAATTCCACTAGAGGCAATGTCTGTCCCATTGCTTCCCAAAGTCAAGCACACAAGCACACAACATGTCCTCCAGCGTTTGAATAGTTCTCTCACTCTGTCCGTTAGTCTGCGGGTGATAAGCAGTACTCATGTCCAATTGCGTACCCAACGCTTTCTGAAGTGATTTCCAGAATTCCGAAGTAAATCTACCATCTCTATCAGAAATTATCGAGATCGGTATCCCATGTTTTGCGACTACTTCCTTCAGATAAAGTCTCGTAAGCTTATCCATTGAATCATCTTCCTTCATAGCCAAAAAGTGTGCAGATTTCGTAAGTCGATCCACAATTACCCAAATTGTGTCGTATCCGTTGGTCGTTTTAGGTAGCTTAGTTATGAAATCCATGGTTATGTTTTCCCATTTCCACATAGGAATTATAGGTTGAACCAACAATCCAGATGGTTTTTGGTGTTCTGTTTTCACTCTAGCACAAGTCAGACACTTCCCTACATAAGTAGCAATTTCAGCTTTCATATTTGGCCACCAATATAGCTTCTTCATATCCTGATACATTTTGTCAGATCCTGGGTGAATCGAATACTTAGATTTATGCGACTCGTGCATAATCACGTCCCTTAGTCATCCAAACCGTGGTAACCAACTTCTACCATTCAAACATAACGTTCCATTAGTGCTAGTCTCCAATTTCTTAGTGACCATTCCTCCTAGTTTCTCAGTTTCAACATTTTCAGGCTTAAGGGCTTCGGTTTGTGCTTCACGAATTTGCACAGGTAAGTTCGGATTGATAACCATAGCTAACGATCTAACTCTACGTGTCATCAGTTGTTCCTTTCTACTTAGCGCATCCGCCACAACATTGGCCTTCCCAGGGTGGTAGCGGATTTCACAGTCATAATCGCTGAGCAACTCGATCCATCGACGTTGTCTCATGTTCAGTTCCTTCTGGTCAAGAATGTGTTGTAAACTCTTGTGATCGGTATAGACGACACACTTGGTTCCATACAAGTAGTGTCTCCACAATTTCAAGGCAAATACTACCGCTCCTAGCTCCAAGTCGTGCGTAGTATAGTTCTTCTAATGTGTTTTCAATTGTCGTGACGCGTAGGCGATAACTTTCTTCCTTTGCATCAACACAGCTCCCAATCCTTTTGCTGATGCATCACAGTAGACCACAAAGTCTTCCGATCCTTCTGGTAACGATAGAATATGCGCACTACACAACATTTGTTTCAACTTATGGAATGCTAATTCCTCCTTATCTCCCCATTCGTATTTCACCTTCTTTTGAGTCAACTCCGTCAATGGTTTCGCGATCTTCGAGAATCCCTCGATGAACCTTCGGTAATATCCGGCGAGTCCTAAGAATTGGCGAATTTCAGTCGGTGTCGTAGGAGCAGTCCACTCCCTAATTGATTCAATCTTGGCAGGATCAACATGGATCCCCTTGCTATCAATAACGTGACCTAGAAATTGTACTCTTGGCAACCAAAAATCACACTTAGAGAACTTAGCGTACAATTCCTCCTTCTTAAGCAATTCCAATATTATCTTAAGATGCTCCTCATGTTCCTTCTCATTCCTTGAGTAAATCAGTATGTCATCGATGAACACAATGACAAACTTGTCCAGATACGGTTTACACACCCGGTTCATGAGGTCCATTGATAGGTGTGTAAACACCCATCCTTTTTACCACTTAATTACAATAATAACCGAGCCAAAACGTGTATTTTATGTCATTTATGTCGGAATTATGCGTGGTTTATGTTTTTGTTGTGATTTAGGACGAAAAGGTGAAAAGTGGAGAAAACACGGGCATTCACGGGCTTTTATCGAAGAAAAAGACGAAAGACGAAGTCGAAAGATCAAGAGTGCAAAAAGAACGGAAGTCCAAGACCAATTCGGAAGATTTATCGAAGAAAAAGTCAAAAGACGGAAGTTTATTAAAAGCCGAAGAACTCAAGTCTTATTTATGAAGAAATCTCGAGACGAGTTTAAAGAAATCCCGAGACAAAGTCATTAAAGTCCAAGATTTAAGAAGATTAAAGGCTTAAGGACTTGATCATGCAATTAAGAAAAGATGAAGGAGGGGAGGAAGCTTCCTAAGCACTCCCTAATCCTCCCCTATAAATAAATTAGGATGTTAATCATTTCATTTTGTTGGATAGCTTGACAAACTATTTTTTCCATTTTAATTACCTTGCACATTTAGTTACCTTGTCATTTACTTTTCATGTCCATTTAAATACCTTGTCTTGCACCTTAATTACATTTAATTTCAAGTAAGTTTTCTTTTAATTATTGTCAATCTTTATTTTTATTGTTCATCTCCTATCTACCTTTCTTTAATCTTTGATCTTTATGTTTATGTTCATGTTTATGTATTTGAGTTTTTATTGATTAAAGTGGGTTTTGATTATTTTGGCTATATTTGTTAGTTTTGTTGTTTTGGATTGGTTGTTTATGATTAGTGGATGTTTTGTGATTAGTTTGATTTAATCTTGTGGTTGATTTTGTTTAGTTTCTATTAGATCCGTAGCTTTCTTGTGTTCCTTATTCTTCGCTTTGCTGTTACTGATCTTCCCAGGTATTCCGAATCAAAGTCTGTGTTCCGAATCAAGGGATTGTGCAATTTTATTCCGGATCAAAGGTCGTTCATCCAGAATATTAGATATTCCGGATCAGTAGTGCTCATTCGGAATAATTCATTATTCCGGATCAAGCATTTCATCCGGAATACCAAACATTCCGGATCAGCCTTTTATTCCGGATCAAGTCCATATTCCGGATCAACCACACATTCCGAATCAGAAGTATTCCGGATCAAGGAAGATATTCCGGATCAAAGAGTTTCATTCGGAATAAGTGACATATTCTGGATCAAGGTCTTCATCCGGAATAACATTCCGGATCAAGCACAACATTCCGGATCAAGGACCAACATTCCGAACCAAGACTTTATTCCGGATAAGTGACATATTCCGGATAAAGGATTTATTCCGGATCAAGGTTTTTGGTGAATATTCCGAGTGAAGAAGAATCATTCTGAACGAAGGTGACATTCCGGATGAGTGATTATTCCGAACGATGGTTTATTCCGGATGAGCTATTTTTCAGGTTCTTTTTAGTTATTGTTTTTAAGTTTCTGTTTTTTAATTTTCAGCTTTATTTTTCCCGCCTTTTTCCTTAGTCGCACTTTTAGTTTAGTTGCCTTAGATTTATTTTAGCCTTGCCTTAGTTTTAAGTTTTAGTTGCGTTTTAAGTTTGCCTTAGTTAGATTTAAGTTTGTGTTATTTACTTTTAGTGCCCCTTTAGTTTCCGTCACGCTTTTAAATACCTGCCTTTTATTTTAAATTAGACTTAGATTTTATTTAATTGCTCCTTTACTTTTACGTCTTGCACATTTTATTTTAAAAACAACCAAAAACATTCTTTTTCACCAAAAATAATTGAGTCGTACTTTGAACCAGAAATCAATTCGAGAAGATACCGAGAAACGAATTAAATTGAACCAAACGTAAAATCTTAGTTATCATCCATAAACACAGCACGTGCGTTTGTCAAACCGAACGACATCACTTGGAACTCATAGTGTCCATACCTAGTCCTAAAAGCAGTCTTTGCAACATCTTCCTCACGGACTCTCAATTGGTGATAACCAGACCTAAGGTCAATCTTCGAGTATACGCTCGATCCTTGCAACTGATCAAACAGATCATCGATCCTAGGTAACGGGTAACGGTTCTTGATGGTAAGTTTGTTCAACTCACGATAGTCGATACACATCCGAAAACTCCCATCCTTCTTCTTTACAAATAAGACTGGAGCTCCCCGGGGTGAAGAACTCGGTCTTATGAATCCTTTATTAGTCAACTCTTGTAGTTGCGTCGCTAGTTCTTGCAATTCCAACGGTGCTAAATGGTAAGGAGCTCGAGCAACAGGTGCAGCTCCCGGTATTAAATCGATCTGGAATTCAACTTGTCTAGCCGGCGGTAATCCAGGCAAATCTTCAGGAAAGACTTCCGGAAAATCCCGTACGGTAGGTACATCTTCCAACCGTTTTTCTTCCGTCTGCTTTTCAGTAACACAGGCTAAAAATACGTGGCAACCTTCCGATAACAACTTCTGAGCCTTGACACGCGAGATAATGTTCAGTCGCGACTTCCCTTTTCCGTTACTTGTATCCCCTTGTACCTCCAAAACTTCATCACCAAATGGTAAGCGAACGATCTTCTCGTCGCATACAATCATAGCATGATATCTCGACAACCAATCCATTCCGATAATCACGTCAAAACTCCCTAACTCAACAGGCATAAGGTCTATTACGAAAGGATGACCTAGAAGATTTAAAGTGCATCCACGAAGTATAGTGTCGGCTTCTATCAACTTCCCATTTGCTAACTCAATAGTGTACTTAGTGTCTAAGGGCGAAGGGGTCACATCAAGTAAAACACTAAAAGCAGTCGACACAAAACTCCTATCGGCTCCAGTATCAAATAAAACAGAAGCATAACGACCATTGAGAAGAAACGTACCAGTCACGACGTCGGGGTTTTGTTGCGCTTCTCCTCCTCCTATCACATAGACCCTTCCACGAGCTTCCCCAGCTTTAGCAATCTTTCCTTGGTCCTTGTTCTTTTTCTTTGGGCACTCATTGCTGTAGTGTCCCTTTTGCTGACATTCAAAGCAAGTGACGTTGGCTTTCGTGTTGGGTGGTGACTTAAAATCTCTAGCAATGTGTCCAGTTTTCTTGCAGTTGTGACACTGTACATTGCATTGTCCATTATGGTGACGCTTGCATCGATTGCACAAAGGTAACGTCCCATTGTATACTCCTTTTTCCCCAGTACCAGCAGTGTATGCTTTCACAGTTTCTTGCCTCTTATTCGGATAGTTCCCATGGTTGTTCCTTTGGTTATTCCCCCATTTTCTCTTGTTGTCCGCGACATTCCCAGCATTTGCTCGAACAACTTGGTCCATCAGACTGTGAGCCATCCTTATAGCATCACTAACTTTTATCGGTCCAGACGATGTCACATTCCCTTGAACTCTACCAGGTAAACCCCAAATATAACGCTCAACCTTCTTTTCTTCATCCGGAACCATTCCAGGACATAGCAAACACAACTCTTGGAACCTCCTAGTGTACGTACCAATGTCATTGTTCTTCACAGTCAGGTTCCACAGTTCAATTTCAATTTTCTGAATCTCATTACGAGGACAGTATTCCTTAGTAAACAACTTCTTAAGTTCCTCCCAACTCATTCCATGCGCCTCCTCGGCTCCAGCCGTCTGCACATGGGTGTTCCACCATGTCAACGCTCCAGCAGCTAAAGTACATGTAGAATAAGTCACTTGGTTTTCAACAGTACATCCACTGACACGGAACACAGATTCCATCTTTTCAACCCAACGAGCTAATCCGACAGCTCCTTCAGTACCATTAAAATTCAAAGGGTCACAGCTCCTAAAGTCCTTGTAAGTACACGACTTAGGCGGTCGATTGTCAACATTGTTCGGTGGTGCTTCGTTCACGTTGTTGTTAGCTTGAATGTTTGCCAGTGCAGCAGTCACTCGTTGCGTAATCAGTGCTTCCAATTGTGCGTCAGTCATTCCGTTACGTGTGTTCACCATTGTTTCTCTGCGTTAAGACAACAATGCAATTAAGGTTCAAGCACGAATATACACGTTATATATTTCTTATGCTAAAATAAAATGCAGAATTTAACAGTACAACAACATAAAAAGGATAGTCACTGGTCAAGGTCATAAAGTTAAATTCCCATTCATAATCAAAATATCGAGTACATAGTCATAAAATATGAGTTTGATTACATCTAGTCTACTCCAACTAACTGAGTACTACTCTATTTTAGTGGATACAATGCCCAAAAGATAAAGATGTCAATCTACTCTATAATTAAGCACAATAACGATGAATCTCTAAGTGCGACGACGACGATCACACTCAGCACATCTCGGTGAGTCACTCCTCGGGTCTCCATCTGCAGCTCGGTCTCCTCCACGAACTGACTCCAACTCACGCCTCAACCTAGCAACCTCCTCAAGTGTGGTATCCAACAAGTCGCGGGTATCCTCGTTATCCTCTAACAATCCAAACACCGCATCCTCAAGTAGACGAAAACGAACAACATCTAAATCCCTAGCAGATCCTATCATAACAACACATGACCTAGGTCTAGAGGGCTCTCCAACATGATGAGTAGGTGGTGTAGAAACAGTAGTAGCAACTCGACTCCCATGAGTAGGCGATGCCTCAGGTGTAGTGTGTGAATCAGACATACGAATCTTCTTCTGTGGGCATGACGAATCAGAATCGGACAAAGCTCGAGAGCTAACACCAGATGGTCCAGCTCCATCAACAGGTGGTACAGTATCATCAGAATCGGTATAAACCTCAGCTGGTGGCGTACCCTATAAAGCTTCCCTCTCCTCTCTAAACCGCTGACATGGAACAGTAGGCTTCTTCCTCAAGTTGGACATCTTCCTAATCTCACTCCTCCTACTAGGCTCAACTCTCTCCGGTACAACAGTCAAAGCATCAACCCTACTATCATCATCAGCCTCAGCACCCTCGCTATCACTACTAGCCACAACCATCCTAACGTCAGTATCACTCTCAATCTCATCATCCATGTCCTCATCATCCTCACGATCTACCTCATATCCATCCATATCATCATCACCCTCACGATCTACCTCAACACCATCCATATCATCCTCATGACCTACCTCATGTCCATCCATACCCTCATCACCCTCGTGATCTACCTCAATACCATCTACGTCATCCTCATCATCCTCATCGTCCTTACTACCACTAACCCACTCGATCAAAGTACGATGCACAACAGGTGGCATCCCATCAACAACATCGGAAGTATCAGACAACACATCAGGCTCACCCTCATCATCCTCTTCCGGATCCTCGTCAGGGTCATACTCCGCACCTTCCTCCTCAGGATCAGCCTCCTCAGGAGCCTCCTCTGGGTCATTCTCCGGCTCGACATGATCTGGTATCATCTCAATCTCGTCTTCCCACTCTTCGTCAGCAGAGTCGGGCTGGTAAGTAACAGTAGATGACGACATAACCTGCAACAACCAAAATGCGTATTAAAGCAGTTGTAGGGTATGCATGAAATAATCATGTATAGAAATTAAAGTATGCAGATCAGCGAAATGCATATGTATATAATACATATTACGTATTACATAATATATATACATATTACTTATAGTGTTATCCTACGTAATACATTATGTAGTACACGTATGTATACAGAGTAACAAGTAGCCACATCGGTTATAGTCTAGGCCTAAGATGCAAACCTAGTTCTCTATAACCAAGGCTCTGATTACCAAATCTGTAACACCCCAAAATGTGATATGCGGAAGCGGTGAAGCTCGGGGGCTGTTACGTCATAATATCATAGTTCAAGGTACAAGAGAACGACTCTAAATGAGACGTTTTATAAAAATACCTCGTTGAATTTAAACAAAAGCATCAAAGTACAAAAGATCTCAGTTTTAAAAGATAGCGTAGCGGAATATAAAAGTTTTCAACATCAACGAGATAACTAAAATTCAAAAGCATAAGTAGATAAATGTACGAAGATAGCCATGAAATGCATGCGGACTCCAAGTACTTCACACAGCAGATACAAATCATCATCAATTACCTGAGATAAATGCTAAATTGGGTCAACATAAAGTTGGTGAGAATATAGGTTTCAAGTAAAAATTCATAGTAATTCAATTTCAGATTTCATTTCATGTACACGTGCAACTATAGGAGATATAGTTCCTAGTGTAGGATAAATTGGGTGTTCACAATATTTATGATAGCTAAGCTCGTGACATCGAAACTAGTGATCCAGTGCATACAATAGATTGCATACATAAATTTTTCCCCAATAGAGTACCTAGCCAAGATAACTCCGTTCATACAAATGGTACACACTCGTCCGGCGTCAGAATGCCCGAGTGGAGGTTGTCAACCCTCAATAGATCAATCTGTAACATAAGAGCTTACTCCAGCAAAGTAACTAACGATTCACGATAGTGGAGACTATGGCTAAAGTAACTTAAGCTATCTCATAAATAGTGTTCACAAAGCGTTCACAAAAATCAAGTTTTACTTGCGTCCAGAAGCAAGCATCAAAGCATTTATCACATCCCAAAACATTAAACATAGAAAGCAGTTCAATAGGGATCTATAAACTCACCTCAAGCAACGACTCAAACCGCACAAGTATGATCAAATAGTAGCGAGCAACTCTAGCAACAACCTAAATATAATACTATAGTTTAGGCGCTAGCAAATAAATCACAATAGTTCGTCACGTACGTTACTCATCAATCATATACATATATTGTTGTTAAAATCGTGACTTGTAAATGTTATATCGTTATAAACATTATAGTATATACATACTTAGGCAAAAATATTTATTTTTGACTCGACGAAATTTCGACAGCCTTTCGGCGTAAATTTTAATTTACCCAAATTTATCTTAATAAATTTTCCAACACGATTTCTAACGAAAATTCGGCAGCCTTTCGGCGTCACATAAAAATTTGCCATTTTTAGTAAGTACTCAAATCTTGTCCTAAAACCCCTATTTTCAACACTTTCTCAATCGCCAATATTTCAACAAGTCATTTTCCGCAATAGTATCAATTTCCACTTCCAACGTTCAAACTTTTAACGGTACACCAAGTATTCACATTTCACGCTAATACCCTTTTACAAAACGAGTCCAACATTTATACACAACTTTTAGTAACCATTTTGACACTTAAAACAACTTCGTTTAACTCGAAAATGTCGTTTCGACCATTTTAAAAATCTAGACCGCAAGTACGTTATAGTGTTTTTCACAAAAAATTAAGTTTTCCGACAACGAAATTTAAACGACCATATCTTACTCATTTTAGCTCCTTTTTAGCCCATAATATATCGACACGAAGGTATTAACTTATATTTTCATAATATCGTAGTAAACTAGTGTCAAAACAATTTTTACGACCCTCTACGCCTCTTATAAAAATCGGACAGATTGTATGTTTTTCGTAAAAACTCGTTTTCGACCATTTTCAAGCGTAACCACTAGTAGTAACACTACTAGTTCCCTCCAATTATTCATAAACACCATCAAAATCAAAGATTTAACTTCAAGTTCACAAATCTAAAAATATACATTTTTATATTTTTACAAGTCTTTCAATTAAACCATTTTTATGCATGGATCTAATAGATCCACACATAATTTTCATAGATCTAAAATATTTCATGACCAAAAATAGTTTTTATCATTTTATTTCAAGAAAATAGTTGATGAGTAACATGCATGCATAGATCTACAAAGATTATGCATGAAAAATGAAAAGATGAAAAAGGTTTAAGAAGTAACCTTGAGTAACGACTCTACGTAATCACAACAACCCGATCTACGCTCTAACCCACTAATAATCAACAAGAACTCAACTTCTATAACTTCAACCAAAAACTACTCAAATCAACAAACCAAGAAAACCCATTCTTCTTTATACTTATACAAGCCCTAGGATGTATTTATTTTGTGTTAATTCTTCTTAAAATGGAGCTTTAAGAAAATCAACAATGATGGAAAATGGTGTGTGTTTGTGCCGTGTGTTTTTTGAGAGAGAAAGAGAGTGTGTTTTTTTTAGTGAAGTGAAAGAGTAAATAATTGTGAGGTGAAGTTAGGGTTAAATGGCTAATAAGTTAAATGTTGTAAGGGTTTGTAAGTTAAGCTTAAAAGGGTAAAGAGTAGAAACTTGGTACATCTTGCATGTGTGTGATGTTTGGCCGGTTATGGAGGGGTCCCACATGGGGTAAATTATTCAAAAATTTTACCATGGTAACTAGTTAAAAGCTTTAAGGTAAAAAGGTTAGTTAGTTTTAGGTAAATATCAAAAAGTATATAGTTAAGTTTAAAATTACGTAAAACTTAATAATTTGACAAAATATATTAAATTTACGATTCTTCGACGAAAACTGATATTTTATAATTGGTAAAGTATTTTATGCATGTTAACGGCGGTTAAACGTAAAAACGACGTAAAATACGAAAACACGATACGTTAATTAAATATTCACAGTAAATACGATTTATTACTATAAATAGCAAAAATACTAAAATACAGGCATATATAAACATATACAGAAATATTTAAATACGCTGCTCATGAAAATACGATCACGCTGTTAAAAACTAAACAGTTAAGCACATTATTCACAGGTAACAAATAATCTCATGGATCATCGTCAATTCATTGACCGTCTCAGCACTTTGGTCAGGTTCATAGAAAGTGTTCAGAATAATGACTGAGCACAGTGTCAAGTCATTACTCGTCATCAAGCAGTTTTTCAGAAAACGCGGGATAACTTCCCGGTTCCAACACAGTTAAATCACATAGTTGACTAAATAAAAAGTCAAAGGGTAAATAGTCATTTTACAAAGTAGGGAAAATTACCAGGTGTTACACAAAATAAGTTAGTTTATGTTTATTTCTTTTTGCTGCTCGATTTTATTTTTTAGCTACGAATAAGAATCTCAATAATCACGTTTCTTGCAGGTGTGGATCTGTCAGCGCGTATATATGGGAGTAAAATAAGTAGTTTTGCTAAAGTTCCGTCATAAGCCTCACTGTATGACATGTGTGGCTCATATGGATGCTGCAACATCCTCGCCACAACTTACTTGGGTTATTGAAAGATTTCAAACCAGCAGCAACATAACGCGTCGAGGAGTGGTCTAATGGATTTCAAAGAAGGATGCCTTTTGATTGCAGACGTGTGGAAGAATGACAAAAGTACGATGTAGTCAATTTACTAGAAAAATAGGCGCTCTCTTTAAGTAAGCATGACTCTAGGAGACGAGATGTGACTACAGGTTTCACGCATGACACAAACAGGAAGGCCCTACAAATGTGTTAGTGACACCAGGTAGCACCTACTATCCGCAAATAACAAACTTTATGTAAAATTTTAGGTTGTTTGGTTGCTGATGTTAGGCATTTCAGGTGCTTCTTATGTGTGTGTAGTGCAGCTTCGTGGCAAGAAATCTGAGACATAATCTGTGTGCTTAGTAGGTGATAAGAAACGACGCCCTTAATGACTGTTACCAGATCAAAGCCTTCTTCCTACCAGTGGTATACAAACATGCATGCAGAACCGAAACCATGCATCCTACCAGGCACAGGGTATGTCCACTGTCATTGTATATCACATTTTGGCTCTAGACTAGGAATTAGTTGATCCTTCCGTTATTCTATATATCAATTTGCACACCATTTCTCATAGTGAGTTCATGAAAAGATACCATGTTTATTGATTTAAATCAAATTGTTTGATAAAACCCAACAAATCTTAGAACAAAGTATAACTTTGAATCATAAAAGAAGATGAAAACAAGCGACCCTGATGGGGATCGAACCCAGAATCTCTGGTTCCGTAGACCAACGCCTTATCCATTGGGCCAGAGTCAATTTGATGTTACTAAAGATTGTTATAGCCAAGTTATCCTCTGCATGGTTAAAAGCACCTTATAATTTTGTAAGTTGATTAATGCGTATATAACACACATGATTTTGGCCACAAATTATGTCTCAGATTTCTTGCCACCAAATTCTCTTGAAATTTGGTTAAAAACACCCTTATAATTTTGTAAGTTGATTAATGCCAATAGAATTGGAACTATAATACGAAACTGAATAAAAATAGACAACCAGGTTCTTAAGTAGATTAATGCGTATATAACACACATGATGCATTTGAATCTTCAGGTTTCCATGGATTAAATTTATACAGCAGCTGATGCAATCTCTACATATATTTAGTATCAACACATATAATATGATATGCTACAATAGCGAGGAGGCAGGATTGAACTAATCAAAATCAAAGGTAGGGACTTCAGAATCAAAACCACCATGAGTAGATTGGTACATGAATCGCGCAATGATACTCCTGTAGGGATCCTCTTCTCTTCTTCTTATGCAGTAAGCAAGATATTTCTCAACCGCGCTCTTCACTTGTAAATACAATTCCTCTGCATTCTCCCTCTTCCTCATTTCCTTCTTCCTCCCTAACAAAACATCATTAACACAAAGAAAAACACATATGGTTCAACTATACTATTAGGAACATCTTCTCTGCTTGAAAACCAAAGAGTTCTGTTGATCATAATTATTATTAAGTGATATTGCTAATAAATTATATTAATAGAAGCATGTTTTGTATTGTATTATGCATATGAACTTTGTACTATAAATAAACAGAATCATACTAATTGTTGACTTCAGAGGAGGAGAAGAAAATATTGTAGAACTTTAGAGAGTTTAATTATGATAACTTATGAACAAGTTTATATCAGTCTCATCCTTCTTTTATTTGATCGTTTTATGTATGTATGTGTTCCTGACTTGTATAGCTCATACCTATGTAGTAAACTCGAAGTTGAGGCGTGTGAATCCTTTATAATTTCTTCTTAATGTTGCCTTCAATACTTAAGGTTTCGAGTTAAATCGGATGTCTTTAATTTGCGTCAAAGATCTCAGCAATGCGTGGAAAATATTATACAGATTGAGTTCCCTTTCCTTGGAAAATATTATGATTTTTTTGAAACTGCAACGATTCTATTCAAACAACTAAAAATCCTCTGTCCATTTACACCTCCTACAACATTCACACGAGCAAAAATAGGAATCTCAGACTTAGAGCCTTCAATCTCAATCCTCATAAAGAACATTAATGTAAATCATTACTACAAGGATGTTCTGTAATATGTTGGCTGGTGAGTATATGTACAATATATTCTTTAATTATATTCAGTTGCAACATAAACCACCCATCTATAAAGCTTATACTGTTACACTAACATAGATGGAAACAAATGCTATCAGTGGTGTTAGAGACTATAACAATTATAACAAGTTTTCTAAGTGTTTGGTTTATGGATTTAATATGTTGCAACTAATGTTAGCAGTAATATCCTATGTATGTTGTTAAGCGTTTAATATGCCTTTATCTGAAGTTCTGTATTTGCAACAACTATTAGTAGAGGTGTCCAGCTTAATATTCAAGTATATATCCTAGAACATTATAGTCAACTCTAAGATTCAAGTAAGTTGTGAACCTATGGAACCATCCCCAAATATATAAGTATATCACCAATGAGAACGTATTTCCGATACAATCAAAAGAAGCAGGCAGCTTAAAAAACCATTTGTTGAACACAATGATAGCACAATCACCTAAGACACCTTTGTATGGTAAATGGCGAACCATCAACAAAACTATGAACGGGCTATGCTCCGTTTGAATTAAAAAAAAAAGACTACTTTACATGCTTCAAAGTTCAAAATGACAAATTGACTTCAAAAACATTGTTCAGAGTTCGAATGTTTCACACTTTTAATACTGCTAGCATCGTACTCGCGCAGTGCAGCGGCGAGTACCCGATAACTACTTTTTTAGCGAACAAATATTACAATTTTACTAAAGATTAAATTAAAGTTAAAGTAGTAAAAAATAAATTAACTTAAATAAACTCATTAAAAACGAAGAATTTAAAATTTAATAAAATTATATCAAAATGTATGTTAAATTAAAGAGAACTAAATTTTAGAAAAATATGGTGAAATTAGATTTTTTAAAAAATATATCAAAAGATATTTCAATTTAAATATAAAAGTTTTTTGAATTGTTTGTTACTAAGGTTGTTACAAAAGTTTGTTATAAAATCATATGGAAGGATGAGATCAATTTAACAAAATATGATCTAAGGGTTTAAATTTAACTTTCATATCTTAATTTTTGGTTTGGAGTTAGGTTTGAAAATTTTAGGTTCGAGATTAATATCGGAGTTAAAATCAGAATTAACATATTTATATAATAGTATAGAAGTATAGATAAGCTATTTTCACATATGCTATTTTATAGTTTCAAAAAATGTAGTAAAAAAAAGTAGTAAGTGTTTCATCAACGATCACATATAAAAAACTTGATGAACCAGATCAGTAATCTAAAAGTTGTTATGGACACATGTTTTGCTCCTAAATTTAAAACCTGGCTCGACCCGGCCGATTGAACCGGTCGAACCGGTTACTTGATATGTTATCTGGCCATTGTACGCCGGTTTTGTGAAGATTTAAAACCAGTATTGAACCATCGGGTATCATCCGACCGGGAACCTACCGGTTATTAGTTTCTCCATTTTTGTGGTGACGTAACCACTGATGTGAACGAAGATAATGAGGAAGAGGGTACTGTAGACGAAGTTGAAAAGACTGAGTCGTTCTTACCAAGAAAAGAGTGCATGGGAGTATGGCCGTATGGCATTGGTCAATGAGTGTAATAAAGTAGCAGATAATAAAGTAGTCATATTAGTAATTTAACTGTGTAAAATGGACGTGGGATATTTGACACTTCATTGTGGTTGACAATAAAGTTTATGTCACTTTGCTACAAGTATATAAAACAAGGGTCTTATTTTTGGTTTCTCATCATTTCATCATTTAAAGCATTTTTACTATGTCTCATTTGAATTTTTTGCTTTGTTTTACTCTAAAATATGAAATCTTATAAAATCTGTAGTATGGTTTTGAAGTTTGAAATCTGTAGTATGGTTTTGAAGTTTGAAATCTATGTCTCGGGTGAATTGTAGAAGTTAAGTTGTATGTTTGATACACTATTTTAAAAAGGCTTCGTAATTTCAAAAATTGTAAATCCTTTGACCAGAAAACCGGTTCGATCCCATGATTGAACTGGTTAAACCGATGACCTGATGAATAGATGATTCTCCTTAATCGATTAAAAAACCGATTTTTAAAAATTACTAAATATAGATTTCTGTAAAAAAATTGCAGTCCCAAAACAACCGATTTGTAAAATACTATATAATCTAAAACAATCGGTTACAATCTAACAATGCACCAACGCAGCAGATAAAAATCGATTGACCAAAAGATGTTAGGATTAATTTCATATATCATCCTACATTAAAAATCAATTATATACCCAAAGTGAAAGTTTTGAATGCATAATGTACAATGATTTTTAAGCATGTTTGTGTATGTATGAAATTGATTTTAAAAGTAAGATAATATATAAAATTTCCTCTAGATGTTATTTCAAAACCCATAAAATATACTTAGTTGTATAATAAAAGAAAAAAGTACCAAGCTTATCTATTTTTAACATAAATTTAAGAATCATATTATAACAATATATAGCGTTACGGTTTCACCACCAGGTAACGGGATCAATAGCCGTGTCAACTCGAGTCACTGGGTCACAGGTTTATCGTTAACGCTTCGTTCAAAAAAAAAGACAACCCCGCCCGTTGACCATAAATAAACGTTACTTATGCGTAAACTATAACTAAAATATACTAAAGATTAAATTAAAAATATAATAAACTAAAAATGTACAAAAAATAAACCCTCCGGAACAACAAAAAAACGACCCCGCCCGTTGGGCGGGTTACGACGCTAGTATATATATATATATATATATATATATATATATATATATATATATATATATATATATATATATATATATATATATATATATATATATATATATATATATATATATATATATATATATATATATATATATATATATATATATATATATATATATATATATATATATATATATATATATATATATATATATATATATATATATATATATATATATATATATATATATATATATATATATATATATATATATATATATATATATATATATATATATATATATATATATATATATATATAGAGAGTTAGGTTAACGTGGTGTACCTCTTTAAAATTGTTAAAATGAAAAGTACTATGAACTATTAAATTTAATTAGTTAGTATTAAATGCAATTAATAATAGATGAATTATATTAATGTAACTAATCTAGTCAAGGGACAATTAATAAATAAACCTATAATTAATTTTCATTTAACCAATACTATTTTATGTTTTAAACAATATTTAAATTTTAGTTAAGCAAACTTTTAGATAATAACAGTTTTCTTGATACATCTTCATATTTATTCTTTTTTATACATTTGTATTTTTTATATTAGGTAAACTTGATACATAACAAAGTTTTGATACATCATGTCTAAATAATATTCTTTACAAGTAAACAAATACATATTCAATATTTTACAAAATAATAAGTTGGTACATCAACAAGAAAAATGGAGGTACATATCTATCAACTCATGTAAAAAAATACATACAATTCACGTCACATCCAAAATTACAAATATGATGGTACATATTTAACATTTAACTCGTACACAACCTAAACATATAAAAAACCGTCATGTACCAATTGATTTCCGTAACTATAACTTAATATAATATACACAAAATAACTTGTCTTGAATTGTATAAATTAATACGTGATACAACATAAGAAAAAAACTAAAACTCCGAAATGGTTAATAGTACATATTAGTAAAATATAGTTATTTTTGAGAAAAACATAGTAGTGTTTTTTTTCCAATTAATATCAAGTGTTCTATTAAAATACAATTAATAAGTGTAATAAATATGGTTTAATGAAATCAGTGAGACCTTTGTTTTTATAAATTTATTAACAAACATAGAAATTCAATTAATTAAATATTTAATGTTCTTTTAATGAGAATGATGTCATCTTAATTAAATTAGTAGATCTAAAGGTCCAAAATACTTTTTATTTTAACAATTATAAGATACTACACTACTTTAACTAAAATCTATATATGTATATATATATATACTAGCCGTGTACCCGCGCAATGCTGCGGCGGGTACCCGGTGACTAAGTTTTTCGACAAACAAATATTTTTTATTGGTGGTTTGATGAATTTTGATGGCTGAATCTTTTGTGGGCAAATTTTTTTCGAGTCTTTTTTCATAAATCATGATTTTTTTATATTAAGATTTTATAACTGATATTCTAGTAGTAATATTAATATCCATCAATAAATTATTTTCAGTTTTATATGTTACAAACTTATAATATATGGTTATTTATCGTCTCATTAAATTATTTATTTAATCATTAATGACATTTACTCTTATTGACTCATATTTTATAACTCATTTGTATCATTCACTTTTTAGATAAGTTTTAAAAAAAACATAATAGGCATTTAAACCTCAAAAATGGTTGTATATAAATTTCTAAATAAAGAAATGTTTGATGCTAAAACATTTTAAGACTTATAAAAATAAAAAGTGATAAATGTTTTATAAAGTACTCGCAGGGTACCCGCGCAATGCGGCGGCGGGTACCCTGTGACTATATTTTGTGGTTAGTAAATGTTATATGGTTAACTTTTTTTAACAATAACTTTTTACAAATGAATGATAATATACATTAAAATAACTTTAAGCAATAACAATGCTTGTGAAGGATTTCAATTTTAAGACATCCAAATCCTGGCACAACACATCCAATCGAAACACTAATCACAATAAAACCATTGATTTTTTTCTTCTGTTGTAATCACGAAAACCACCAGATCTACAACCAAAACTACCAAAGCACATCAAACCTTTTATTTTGCGACTGATGGTGGCAACGGTGACGGTTGTGGTGGTAGAGGCGGAAGTGGTAGAGGCTGTGGGCATGTGGTTATGGAGAAGGTTTTATAGAAGTTTTTTTTTGTATTATTTTGAAGATATTGAGAGAAAAGAGAAAGGGATATGAATGTGTATGAGAGTGTCTTATGATAGTTTTTATATTATTTGAAAAGCGGTGGTTACTTATTTTGCATATTAAAAGTGCACATTAATATAAGGACGGTTACTTTTCATTTAAAAAAATGTTACATACGTTTTGCTATAGCAATAATTCATGTTGACTAAATAATGAATATACATTTTGAACAATATTGACCCAATTGTTAGACTTCTTTTTTTAGAAATGTTTTAGGCTGAATTTTTTAAGACTTCCAGTTATAGAAAGGGTCTAAATACTTTATAAAGTAGTATATATATATATATATATATATATATATTTTTGGTAAAGGGTTTCCCCGGTAAATATATTAACCAAAAAAGCGTTGAAGTACAAAGGAATGTGGCTAAGATACCACATTAACCGCATGCTACAGGCAGCATGTTAACACTTGATTATGTTATGGCATAAACACAAACTAATCTAGAACTACAATGCAAGTAAACTAGAAAGAAACCAAGATGCAAACATGAAATCACACATTGTCTTTAGCTTCCACCAACAACACGAAAGGAGCAAATGATATCCAAATGAGCCTGCCTCCTTAAAAAACCTTTCCAAAGAAAACCCAGTGGGAAAAACCTTGGACAAGGAAAAAAGAGTACAACCCTCACCCGACACTCCCATCATGAAGAACTCTAGAGCTCGGCACCCTCCATTTGTCAAGCAGCAAACTCGACCTGGCAGACAACTTCTTAAAACGAAATGAAATCAACTTCAACCGAATAGTATCACAAATAAGCTGAACAATCTGATCAACAGCCAACAGCTTTTTCTTGAAAAGTCTTGAATTACGTTCCATCCATATAAAGTACGCAGTAGCAGCCAACACAAGACGGGCAAGGATGCTAGGGCAAGACTTTCCCTTAGAAATTGGAATAACATAGGCTAAAATATCATCAATCCGAGGGGGGATGTTATCCATATCACATAGGCCCCGAACCTTAAACCAAACCTGCATAGAATAAGAACATTCAAAGAAAAGATGGTCATGAGAATCCGGCACCAATTTACACAACGGACATCGTAGAAGGCTTAGATCCACCAAAGGGACAACATCCCATTGCCTAAGCCGATCTTGTGTCTTCAATTTTCTTCTAACCACTAACCATAAGTGGATAGAGTGACGAGGAATACAATGAGCAAACCAAACAGCATGAAACCAATCAACCATCAAAGCCCTATCCCGAATGGAGTCCCAAGCTAAAGAAACTAAAAAAGGATGTAAAACCCCATTTATATCCCGCCACATCAAATCATCATCCTGAGCATCATTAATAACAGGGACCGGGATAGAGACAATGTTCAGAAATCTAGCATACCAATCCTGCGGCCACTGCCAAATACCATCAGTAATAAGATCCCTTACCTTATTAGATAGAGAGAGCCCCGATCTTGTAATACTTCGATACAAAAGAACGTCCCTTAACGGACATAAATCTGCCCATTTGTCAAACCACATAGAAGCCAATCTACCATTATTAATCTTGTACCAAATAAATTGACGAATGCGTGGTCTAATCTGTAGAAGTTTCCTCCAGCCCCAACTCATATCACCTATACATGGAACGTCCCAGAAACTTCGATCCTTTAACTTGTAAGAATATATCCATTTAACCCATAAAGACTCTTTACGAGTGAGAATACACCAGATATGAGAAACCATTAAAGCAGTATTAAAATCAGAGAGCTTACGAATACCAAGTCCACCTTCATAAAATGGGGTACAAACAGAGTCCCAAGCAACTTTAGCCTTACCTTTCTTCATTTCACCTTGACAACATAAGAAGCCTCTCATAAGCTGTTCCAAATCATGAATAATCCGAACAGGTAAGACAAAGACAGACGCCCAGTAGATATGCATTGATGAAAGAACTGAACGAACTAATTGGAGTCTTCCTGCTAAAGAAAGAAATTTATTGCGCCAATCATTAACTCTACTTTCAAGTTTTTCAACAAGAACTTTACAATCCCTATATAGAAGCCTGGACGAAATGAGAGGGACACCAAGATATCGGATAGGTAACTCGCCTTCAGCAAATGGCATGATATGTAAAATACTACTCTTAACAGCAGTGGCATGATATGTATATATATATATATATATATATATATATATATATATATATATATATATATATATATATATATATATATATATATATATATATATATATATATATATATATATATATATATATATATATATATATATATATATATATATATATATATATATATATATATATATATATATATATATATATATATATATATATATATATATATATATATATATATATATATATATATAAAGATGGGATCAATAGAAAACTTCATCTCAAAAGAAAACCTAGAAAACCTCCTCCCAACCGTTAGATCAAAACTCCTTCCCACCCTTTTTTTTTAAAGTCCAGGGGTCTTTTTGTCACTTTCTTTAAATCTAAGGGCTGATTTTGCATATTTTTTAATTTCTAATGTTGATACTGTACTTAGCGTGTCTTAGCTTTTAGCTCATCGTAGGTTTTCTTCTTTCTTCGCTTTCTTTTCTTAAATTATGTTTCTAACAATGCTTACGTATGCTTGTTCTATTAGCGTTTTTTTTCTTATAAACGTTTTTTTGTGCTCTTGCATTTTCTTTATATTTTAAAATTTCACATTTTCACATAAAGTACAAATACAAATCAAATAGCTTAAAACTTATAGTAAACTTGCAAATTAAATAGCTTAATAACAACTTAACGAGTATCTTTGATTGAGCATGCGGGATTAAATCAGAAAAAAAGCAAAGTCCAATAGATTTATGATTAGAACTAGAGTTTTACATGCAAATCTTTGCAAATAAGATCCACCATGTTTTGAGCTGCATAATTGATCTTTGCCATTGTATAAATATTCGAGTTCTTCTCCTCTAAGAATCTCATCTCATTTTCATCACTCGGGTCTATATGAATCACCTGGTATAAAAAAATAACCAATCAAATACGCGTTAGTGTTTAGTCCCTGTAACACATTTTAACTCCAGCCACGGAGTAAGTCACAGATTCTAGATAAAGAAGTAACAAATTTTTTTTGTAAAAAGCACGGCTCGTGAAATAGAAGATAGCGTATTTTGAAACTCCCCATCAACTGTCATTCCGCAGATCACGGGTTCCCTTCCATACATCTCACTATCATACATAAAGTATAAATCAAGGCAAAATTTAGATCCAATCGCCAAAAAGAAGATACTTGGAGATAAGCTAAATTACACATATCTCTTATTTTTATTAATATAGTTTGAGATAACTGAGTGAAAGGTGATAATATACCTGTTCCCGTGAGCAAGAATACTTGAACGGTTATAATTAAGAATATTTGACACTCTAGTTGTATAAATATCAACATACCTACAGTTAGAAGCATTAACAAGTTTAATCAGAAGTTGCAAATAATCACCAATCTGAGGAATAAATAGCAGAAATATGTACTTATCTATTTGCCGCATCAGGTGACTCTTGTCCCATAAACCTACACACGAAAGATATCCCCACCTGAAATAAATGATACATTAATGACGAGTTACCAGATGTAGTTGAGTCCGAAGATGGAGCCAAAGATATAGCATTTTTTAAAGGTCTTGTCATTACTACACAAACAGAACAAATTGGTCTGACTGGTTAACTTTTATTTAATCTAGTATGTCTGTTTGGTCCATGCTATTAGAACTCAAATCAACCAAACAATTCGACCCGTTATCCCACCCAAACTACTGTTTTGCAAATTGAAATTTGTATCCAGTCCACCAGGAATCCTTTGTCTTTGCAGATTGGAGGGCGTCTAGTAACTATTTACGACAGAACACCAAAAGAACAGATCTTACAATGGATATAAATGGCGTGCGTTTAACAAACGTGCACATTCGTTGCTGTTAGTACTGGATTTGTTCTTCGACTTAGTAATAACGGTTTTCCATCTTTCAAAATAAACTAGCTGCAAGAATCCATAAAGCGAAAAGTGCTAAGTGTTTCTCAATTAATGTCTATATCCATTATTTGTATAAAGCTGGTTACCTTTGGTGAACAATCTTCTGTAAGATATGGTAAAAAGGCGATTCTATATCTGATTGGATGCATGTCTGAAGACCAACATTCGTGTAAATGGGACACCTTCGATACGATACCCCATCAATTCCCGATGGTTTCGTGATTTAGCGTTGCCGGATCTGCCACCTGAAAAGTGGCACAATCTCATCAATATAAACATAATATGTACTTCCAAAAAAATAAAATGGTATGATACAAATGGAAGCGACATTAGTAAGATAGCCGTCAAAATTATCGGAAACGAATCAGTAGCATGTAACAAAAGTTTAGCACTTGGTTCAGGGGTGCTACCTCGATTAGGAACTTGCGAATTCATACAATTATCTAGCATGATTGTCATCTTGATCACTATCTTATGTATATAATTATGTGTCGTTGTCATTGGGTTCTGGTTCGGTTGTTGAGGAAATTCAACAAACGTACGAGTTTATAAAACAGATGCCCTATTGTTAACAAACATATGCATTATTGTTAACAAACAGATGCATCATCTTTACCAAACAGATGCATTATCTTTAACAAAGAGATCTAAACAAAACAAACGTCCCCTCCCAACTGAGACATTCTTATTAATGTATCTAAATTTAACATATTGTATTTAACTATCAAATGAGATATACACAAAGCACAAATCTTATAACTACTAGATGGTCCTTATATTAACTAATTAACTAAGGTCATAATATAAGTCGAGATTTCTCCTCCACCTAATATAAGTCGAGATTTCCCCACCTCCTGTTGGAATCAGAACACAAACATCCCTCCCACTCAATTTTACAAATGAAACAATCACCACTCAAGGATGCAAAACAGAAAGGAAATCAGACAAGATTACAGGTAAAAATGCATTCGAGCAAAAAACATGTAATTTTATTATTGCGATACTAGATGGTCCAGTCAGGTAGGTACTATCACGTGTTGACCAAAACTTTTATTTGCCTAAAAAAAATCTTATTCCAAACACAATTTATATTTTCAAACAAAAAAAATGACTTGCGACTCATTCCACATATTCAACCTTAACACAGCTTGAAACCAATTCCCCAATATTACTAAACTGATGCCTTGCCATGTTTTTATACTGATGCCATATCACAATGCGAAAACATACTCCCTAGTCAAAAAACAAACATACAGCCTAGTATTACTTGATCTAATAGCACTCGTACACTAAGACTGATGCCATAATTTTAACAAATACATGCCTTAAATCTAATGTTCTTTACACACTAACCCGTTGTCTTATTTTTTAACAAATAGATGTATTAAACAAAACAAACGCCCTAAACCTAATATTCATGTAACATATCATTTAATACTTCAATTTATGCTCTAATAATACCCATTGATGCCTTAATAATGCTCATTGATGCACTTAGTATTTCCTTCAAATTTAACTATATATATTATACGGGTCTTATCACATACCTTTGCTCTCAGCAGAAAGCAGATGCTCCTTGGCCATAACTGGAGCAATTCCGAGTATCATTGCAGCATGAGTAGTACTAACCCCACTTCCCAGGGCACTTTTATACTAGTTTTATGATCCTTTGAAATACCTAAAATGCAATTGAAAGAAGAGTAAATCCTATGTATTTGCATAAACTGGAATCAGATACAATCTTGTTGAAGAGGAGGCAAGACTACGCGCAGTTTAAAAAGTGTTCAGGTTGGGAAGGATCGGGGCCAAATAGAAACGCAGTGTGTTGTTGGAACATGATGAGTACCTAGAATGGGGTAAAATTTTGCATGAAGAGACTTGTAAGTAGCATTCAGTGTGTTGTAAGAAAACATCTTGTAACATCTGCAAATGTATAACCAAAGCAACATTATAAAACAATAATGGGTCTTCTTATAAGATACTAGCAACAAAAATTGTCATTGGAGTGGGAAAACATGTTTTGGTTGCAAATGGTGAGTGGAAATGCATATGCAGAACTATAACCCGGAGAACAAGTTGAACAATTATTTACGACCGGATTTCTGGGAACGTCTTCAAGGATGATCCTCTTGACTTTGCCAACAAGATCATCGAGATTCCAACTCTGAGATTTAACAACGACAAAACATAAGTTCCTTAGTTAAGTGATGTTGACGTTACACTCTCAATAATTGCAACCTGAAAATCAGTTATAATTACATGTTCTTTTCTACATCAGATTGACTATTAAATATTAATACACATTGATTCACTAATAATACTGAATCGATGCCCTAATAATACCTATTGATACCCCAATATTGCTCATTGATAACCTAATAATACTAAATGCTTATTTAGTTAGTATTTCCATCAAGTATTCAATTTAATATTAGATACGGTCCTGTCATGCACCTTTGCTTTCAGTAGAAAGATATGCTCATTGGCATTGTGTGAACAATTCCAAGTATCCTTGCAACATCAGTAGTAGTGATCCGACTTAGTAGTAGTGATCCGACTTTGCTAGGCATCATGCTTTTTTACTTGTGATATGACCACAGCTTGCAACATCAGTAGTAATGACCCCACTTTGTAGAAAGATATTTTATTTAATGATTTATATAGACATCAGTTTCCATGTCGTCTTTTAACTGGTTACCAGGTCAAATTACCTTATATCGAACTTTAAACATAGACACCTCGGATAGAGTCAAAATATTGACCAACCTAAAAAAGTTAAAATAGTAATATTGTAAGAATTTTCAACGTGAATAGAAGTTACTCACACATCAAGCTTTCACGTTCTCATTTTGATTAGTAACCAGGTCATATTACCTTAAGTTAAAATTTTCATAAGTTGTTTTCTTTGGTAAATAAACGTTCTGAAACTTTGATGGATTTTAGTAGAGGTGGCAAATCTTTCCCATTTTGAAAAATATGGGCACTTTTTGATACTTTTCAAAGAAAGATGGGCACGCCCATTCTTTATTATTAATGGGCTAAACGGGCGCACATGTAAGAAATAAAGTGGGCTTAATTGACGCCCATGTAAAATACTAGTTAGGCTACTTAGGAATATTTTATATTTAATTTTTTATCCCCGGATTTCAAACAAGTATTTTTATTTTTTAAATACACGTTTTTATATGTTTCTTTCCCGCTCGTTTAGCCCGCCCATTTCGTGTGCCCGTTTAACGGGCCCACAACCCGTTTAGCCCGCCGCCCGTTTAGCCCGCCGCTCGTGCCCACCCGTTTTACCAGCCCTTGATTTTAGGCTAAAATGTTGGTTATCTAATCTACATAATCAGTCCGGATAAAAAGACGGTCAAAAGAGCAAAAAGCGATCAAAGTAAACATTTCTAAATAGAATAAAATATAAACGCAACACAAAAGCAAGTAAGTCTTTTATAAAAACAAAGAATGTCATTGCTACACGTTTTTATAAAAACAAAGTTGGTTATCTAACAAACATACACCTTAATTCTAATAGCATTAAACCTAATAACACATATTCATTTAAACGACAAAAAAAAATTAAAAGAAAATCAAAAGAATATATAACTTACAGTTTTGCGAATCCCCAACTTCTTTTTCACGCCTCTTGTTTAGTGTTCGCATACTTATTAAGTTTTGCGAATCCCCAATTTCTAACTAAACAGAAATCGATCAATAAAATTATGGCACTTATGATTTGACAGTATATTCTTAACCATATCTGATACGAATTAGGGGTTTTTTTATCCATCCGATACGAATTAGGGGGTTTTTCGCGATCCGATATGAATTAGGGCTTTTAAACGATCTGCATGATTTTTTACACTCATTTTTGTGTCTTTTTGTTGATTGAGGTGTGTGATTTAATTGTACTGTGTGTTACTTATGTGTGTTTTTATTGGTTATTTGGTGTCTGGGATTTTGATCGGGTTTTGGTGTGTTCAGTGGTTGTTAAGATTGAGAATGTATCATGGGCAATTTTAACCCCTCTTTTTTTTATAAATTTTCGTTTTCTACCTTCCGTTTTTGTAAGTTGCAAAACTCGCTTTATAGTTTGTTTTCTAAGTTTTCTCCCACCACAAGGTTTTCTCTAGAACCCATCCATATATATATATATATATATATATATATATATATATATATATATATATATATATATATATATATATATATATATATATATATATATATATATATATATATATATATATATATATATATATATATATATATATATATATATAAACACTAGCCTTTAGACCTGTCCGGTGGACGGGCTAGCTTTAAATATATATTTTTAATAAAAATTGAAGTTACGTGTGTTTGTATTAGAAGTTTAATACATGTAGTGTTAGTTATGACATTAATATTTTAATAATGCATCATAAAATGAACAAAAATAACTTAGTTTAAGATATTTTATTTATTTAAGAATATTATCAGTTAATTGAATTTGCATACATTAATGTTATGAATAAGTTTGTTACATTAAAACTTTTTGGAATTTTAATAATATTGTATAAATATTTTATGTATTTTTGAGTTTTATGAGGTAATAAATCTTGTATATGTTAATGTTATGAATAATTTTTTTACATTAATTTTCTTTTGAAATTAATACTTTTATTAAGTGTTTTTTGTTAGCAAAAACATTATAACTAAATATTTTTTAGAAATTATATGTTGTTTTATAAGTTTTGTGGTAATTTATATTCTAGCAAAAGAAAGCACAAAAAGCTCATTCCTGGTATTATTTTTTGTCACGTGTATAATATAGTAACATTATATAGCCAGTTCAAAACTTGACAATCCGAATATCTAAAAATATTTTCATTTTAGTAAGTCTAACTATTGTGAATCATTTGTAATTCCTGTTTTCTTTTTGAAGCATTTTATGGAAACCCTTTAGTGAATTACATATGTCATTTTTATAAAATTTTGTATTTAAGGCATCATTTGTAATTTCTATTTTCTTTTTGAAGCATTTTATGAAAACCCTATAATTAATTACATGTGTCATTTCTATAGAATATTGTATTTAAGGCATTGTTTCACCATCCTTCCTTATATATTTTGATAGAATTTTGTATTTAAGGCATCATTTGTAATTCCTATTTTCTTTTTAAAGCATTTTGGAAACCCTTTAATGAATTATATGTGTCATTTTTAGAATTTTTTATATAAGGCATCATTTGTAATTCCTATTTTCTTTTTAAAATATTTTATGGAAATCCTTTAATGAATTACATGTGTCATTTATATAAAATTTTGTATTTAAGGCACTGTTTCACCATCTTTCCTTATATATTTTTATAGAATTTTGTATTTAAGTATCATTTGTAATTCCTATTTTCTTTTTGAAACACTTTTTGGAAACCCTTTAATGAATTACATGTGTCATTTTCATAGAATTTTGTATTTAAAACATTTTTTCACCAGCCTTCCTATATAAGGGTTTTTGATTTGATTTGATATATATAGATGTATGTTCATGTGAGAAGACTATTTTTTGTGAAATGGTGAGATGAAATCCTGGCCACTCATTCCTCTTTTTGAGATCTAGTGGCTTAAATTATATTTATATATATTAATTAGTAACATATGTCATTTAAAAAAAACATAAAAATTTATCGAATATTTTTTTTTCGCAAAAAATTATGATATTTTTTCGAAAATATTTTCGATTTTTTTCAAAAAAATTCGATTTTTTCGGATAATTGGAAAAAAAAGTCGATTTTTTTCGAAAAAATCAGAAAAAAAATTCGATTTTTTTTGAAAAATCGAAAAAAAAAATAGATTTTTTTTTTTAAAAATCGAAAAAAATCGATTTTTTTTTGAAAAATCGAAAAAATTCGATTTTTTCTCGAAAAAATTTTCGATGTTTTTTCGAAAAAGTTTTCCATTTTATTTGGAAAAAAGTTTTTTT
>JANFOE010001673.1:0-5000 GCA_025667525.1 Glebionis coronaria | reverse complement strand
ACATTACAGGTTGAACAAAGAACAACCTGTGTTTGCATACTGAGGTAAAGAAAAAACTCTGTGGGTATAATACTTTTGAATCTCAATTACAGTATGTTGATTCTTACCATCTTACGTGTTTGTTTCTAAGAGTGCCATGTGTTTTCAGCCTATCCATATAAGCTAATGCACGTTGCTGATGAAGGGTTTGCTGATGCAAGTTGCTTATGTGTTGCTGATGCGAACACTGATGCCGAAGTTGCTGATTTCCTGTTCTTGTGGAGTTTATAGGAAGTGGGTCCTCGAGAAATAAAAGAGAACGCAGCTGCGGTTTTGGTGCATCTTTGTTCTGGAGATCAGAAGTATCTGGTTGAGGCTCAAGAGCTTGGAGTGATGGGTATACTTGTGGATTTCCTACATAACGGTACTGATAGGGGGAACAAAAAAGCTGGATAGTTGCTGGAAAAGATGAACCGACATATTAGTCCATTTTGCGAACTAGGATTCGATCTGACCGTGTCGATTTCCCATGTTGCGGATACTGTAGTGTTTATCGGTATTATGTATCAGGTAATATCGCTTTATAATTGTTTTCTTCTATAAATAAAAATCGTATACCTTTCCCTGTAGTCCGTTGTACCTTTTTTTGACTATACAGCACTAAACTTATAATTTCATTATTACTCTTAAGTTATTAATTCGAATTCAAAATCAGTTTTGATTGGCATATTAGTCGTTAATTGAAATTTACTCTGGTAATATTAGGAACATATCATGTTTTCTACTCTTTAGTGCAATCTTGATCAATGCATGTGAAATTCTTATATTTTCACTGATTTAAAACGATTGGACATTGAACCACTTAGGAAATCTTTTGAATAATTACGGGCAACAATACAAATAATGGTTTAGTTTGTTTCAACGTGATTGCAGATTAATTATTATTGCCACATTAGCCAAATCTTTAATGTCTATTTCTTCAGGTATCTATTATTTTTGTTTTTGAGACAGTCACTTATGATTTCAAATCCTCTCCCACCTTTTCTAAAACCTGCAGAAAACTCTTTTAAACTTTCTTGATTAAATTATTAAACTTCATCGTGTTAATAAAGTGTTTGTATATGCTTATTTGTGGGTTTTATTTTATTTGAACAACAGCTCATTTTAATATCTTCAATTATGAAAGCTTGGTGTGGTCCAATAGATCTCATATCAAGGCGAGAATGCATCTGATGCAATTGTTTTTGTTAAACTGTGCGCATCAATTTTTTTAAAGGTACAAAACGAGTGGGTAAACTGTCGTTCTCAACCTCAGATAAGAATTTATTTTATAGGAGATTTAGACTACAATCAGATAACAATAACAGATATGCTATTCCAATATGGGCTTTGTTTGGCTTTGAATTTATAATCTAAATTTGTTTGGGTCGCACAAGTGGTTATAGCCAAAAAATTTAAGACATCAATAATGAGGTACATCAAGTGATCACGTATGGGATTCAACATTGTTTTGTATCCATATGATGGGAATTGTTTAAACTTCTACTTAACTGATGGAGCAAACAAGTCTGCATGTATCATATAAAACCGCCACTGATATCTAATTTTCTTTTGCTCTACTTTATATTTTAGGAACGATCATGGATACAAAGGAGACAAGAAGATCCATTTTTCGGGTCCACTAGGCGCAGATGCTTAAGGGTCACGATTTCCATATTCAAGAACCTACAAGAAAAGCACGCCTTGAAAAGACCAAGCGCACTAAGGTTGAGTCTGAAGCATTAACAAAATATATATATATGTCAAGCCGCTTAGCCAGGTAAGAGCCTTTGTACATACCTATAGGAAGCTGAAATATAGGAGAATATATGTCATAAATTTTGATGAAAAATATGGTTCTTATTAGCATCTTAAAACTTTTATTGTAGCCCCTCATACGCAATTTGGTGTCGAATTCTTCATAATCTTTCTTCACGGAGAACGTATACTGATTCAGTATGGGTGTCCTCTTTATGGTTTGGTTGGGTCTGTAAGCTAGAACAGAATAATATTTACGAAGTCTAAATGGTACTGCGACGTGTAAACTATATGATATAGTTAGATTCAGTTAAATTTTAACAGATTACAGATTTTTTATGACATGTAAAATTACCTTTGAACAATCACCAAAACAAAATCAACTTTGTTGCAGTTACTTTTTAAAGTGATAATCTATTGGGTGTTTGGATTGCTACTTATCTGCATAGAAAATAATAGATACCAAGCTGCTTTATTAAGTACATTTTGTTTTTATAGGTTAACAGAAGCACTTACATAACCAATCCCAAACCGTCTACTAATCGTAATGAATCATGTACTGGGTTAGTTTATCTAATGCTTAGGTTTGTATTCCATCTCCTTGGTTAAATGAACTTTGGTAAAAAAGTTAGCCACATATTGAGAGTCTTACTGTAAAAGTGGTTGTTGCAATTATCATAACCTATGTTCACTTGTCTGTCTTCTTCAAAAGTTTCATAAGTAGCTGAACTGGATACTTTGATGAGAGTTCCATGATAACAAGCCATGATGAAAAGATATCTACTCTTCTAATAATCTTATTGATCACGCCTTTAAGGTTCACATCATGTGATGGAAATATATAGCTCAAATATCTAAGTGTAAAATTGCATTCTCGATTGTGCTTTAGTTTTCTTTGATAAGTCAACATCAGTTCTGGTTCATAGGTCAGTTGGGACACTCGCTGATGCAGTGGTTAATGTGTTGAGAATTTATGAATTTCTTTTATGAAACAAAATCAGAATAGAAGGTTAAAGTTTTATCTTGCAATGCCAACCAGGCTTAATTTTATCTGTCTATTTTTTATCAACCCTTTTCCAAAACGATCTTGGACTTTCTATTGGCAGTACTTTAGAGGTATTGTTTTTCTTATTCAATTTAAATATCTTCATATTGTGTTACATTTGTATACTTTCTTATGTGGCAGGTGGCTAATTGGTGGTGCAAGAGGGTTGGAACGTACAATAAGCGGAATTGGAGAGAGTTGCTGACTCTTCTAAGAAGGTATCTTTCATTAACGTAAGCACTTGATTTTTTATTTAATTGCTCTATTATATTGTATTTGTATTGCACATTAATTGACTAAATATCAAAGACTAAATATCACAAATACACCAATATCATTTAAAGCTTCCTACTAAAACTCAGCGGCTTCTTTCTGCTTTCTCAAATTATGTATCGACTTCGTATCATCATCATTACTACTTATTAGTGCCATTGTCTGAGAACGTTCCTGTATTGCTGTCATTGGAGGGCATACCAGGACTGTAAATGGCCACATTAGTAATAGTTAAATTCCCACAATCACTTGCCTTTGTTAAAATTTGAAATATCATTGGGACAATGGAGTATACAATTAGTAGAAGCGACGAAGTCGGTTTTCATCAAATTTGGACGAAATGTGCCATGTATGATGTATGTTTTCCCAACTTACGGTTCTGCTCTTTTTTGTTAAAGAACTATTTCTACTTCAATGCGACCTGTAACTAATGTGTTAACAATCCATTAGAGATGGGTAAAAATGGTCACCTTTTAGTTATATGAGTTTTCATCAAATTTGACCAGCTGAGTATTAGAGATGGTTTCATCAAATTCATTAGAGATGGTTTTTTGTTTCCCAACAACTGAGAGTTTGACTTATGATCATTCCCATAAAGCGAAAGCATGTCAGTTAGAACTGAACTATCATCAGAAAAATATGTAGAGAAATGAGCGTATGTTGCTTTCTATAAAATATATGGGAATCTATAATCATTGTATAAACTATAAATTGCTATAAAAAATTATATTAATTTGTTCAAGCTCTATAAAAATTATATTGTAGCTCATACTAACGCGGGTTGTGTTAATCCTTCTACGGCATTCCAATCATACACTAAAGATGTTACTGGTGTCATGGCTTTGTCGACTTCCCCTTACGCGTTACCAGCTTATTTTAATCAACAACCACTACTTTTCTGCAAATAAAATACAGTAGGCAAACAAACTTTTTTAAAAAATCTTTCCGCACGAAGCATTGAGCAAATAAACCTAGCACATGAAAAGCTTACGTACCTAAACCCGTTGAAACGCAAAAATTATAACTTTTTGACCCTTCAAATTGTGGTTCCCATCCATTGTATCCACTCGGGCCGTATTACAGTATTTACAGATTTGAGCACCTCTGAATTTAGTACTTTAAAGTTAAAATGAAAAATGGTTAAAAACAGCTTTGAATCTATGTGTTATTGGATTTGAATTTATGATTTTAGTATTTATAGTGTTTACCTAGAAGGCTAGAACCATTAAAGGATGTTAGTGGTTTTCCTAGGCCAGGAGTTTTGACAGCTTTCATGGGGATCATCAGGGCAGGAAAGACTACTTTAATGGATGTCTTAGCCAGACATAAAAAATGGTTAAAAACAGCATACAACCTTTAATGTTGTATTCATCAAGTTAAATAAGTTTTATTGGCATGGTTTCAGATTATCATATGCTTTCTAATTGTGTATTCTTGCATGTTTGTAGATCACTGGAAGTGCAGATGCTGTTATAGACTTGCTATCGGGTATTCAGCAAGCGCCTCATTCTAAATTACTTTTAGAGGTATCGTTCAACTTATACCAGTGTTGTAAATATCAGTCATGGCGGCCGATATATCAGTGATATATCGCTTGGCGGTGGTCCACCGCCACGCCATGGAGCATATCGGTCAACTTGGCGTTTTGGTCAAATTCGGTCAATATCGGTCAATATCAGTCAATATCGGTAAAAAATCGGTTGACTTTTGATATTTTGATTGTTTTTTATTGTGTTTTTATTTTTTTACTCTAAATTTTACAAGATATATAACTAAAAACTAATGAATACATTAGTAAAATTATAAAAATATATAAGAATTTCAGATTTATATTAAATAAATTTAAAAAATATATAAAATAATGATAAAAATTATATAAAATAATGATAATTTATAGTACCCGGAG
>JANFOE010001672.1:0-132617 GCA_025667525.1 Glebionis coronaria | reverse complement strand
TCTTATTGTTCGTTGAATAGAATAGATTTCAGATTAGTTGAAGATATTGCATTGATTACTGATTTTGTCATCTTTCTATACCAGGTCCATATGATGATGCACCTACTTATCAGATCAGAAAGTGACATAATATTCTACCTGGGAGTATTACTTTGATTACTGTGCTATTGGTTTTACGACCCATACACTTGGGAACAGGTAAAATATTTGCAATTAATCACCACATATTTTAACTTATGAGATTGTTTTTAAATAGTTATTTAGTTTTCTATAATGAGCGGACTGAAGAGATAAGGGCTTAAATCAACTGATTTTGATGAACTGGGATTTTCAAACACCTTTGGGCATTGCATTATGGTAAGGCTAATCAAAGATGATGCGAATTTTCCTTTTTATACTTGTATTAATAACTGTCGTTGTAATCCTGCTATGCAGAAACTACAATGTACAATACACTAATGAGATGCAAATAATGTCGGGTGCGTCGAAGCTTGATTTTGATAATTATCTCTTTAACCTTACATTGGTATGTGACGCTTACCTTTTTTGACCTGGCGGCATATTAATATTGAGATGCAAATTATTATCATCCTTAAGAATTTATATGGGGAGGTTTGGATTTTCCATCATGTAGCTTGTGAAATGGGGCAAGGAAGGTTATCATTGTGATCTTATGACTTTTACAAATATTTGAACATGTTTTCGTTACCTAGACCGACCCATTTTGACAGCCATTGAGATTGTGGATTGGTACTCAGTAGTCGGTGTATCTAAGCATGAACTTATATTTTGAGAAAAATGCATTCGCATTGTTTAATTTTTTTCTCATAATGATAAACTTCATTTGTTTTTTTATAAAGTATACTGACTTTTGGTAATGTTCAGGTGGAGGTTGCTCCAAAGTTGTCGAAGATGCAAGAATACATGGGTCGTTCTGCCCCAACTATCTATCATCACCTAAATATACAACACTACATGCTGGTGATGTTCACAACATATGCAATTTTCGTGTTTTTGTAGCAACAAAGTTAGTGTTATAGCTGTGTGGGATTGTTTGTTAGTTTCACAGGCATCGTCTTTCTTTCTTTAAGGCTTGACTAATTACAAAGTTTTTTTTTGTTCAGTTATATTGTATCTTGAAAACCCTTTTATCAATAATATGTGTTCAAAATAACATATGAAATGTATAAAAAAGTGTAATAGCCATGAAATTATATCTGCTACATCTGATAATATCAATAACGGCAAAAGTGGGTGTTTGGATGTACGTTTTAAAGTATTATTATGTATGGTTGTTTCAAATTACCTAATAACTCAATTTAGGGGCTGTTTGAATAGAAAAATAAAGGAACTATGTGTCGTTTTTTTATTAGGCTGTATTGTCGTGCAGGGGTTCTTGGCCTAAATTAATTCAGGTGTTGAAGTGTTATAGACGCTTGCTGCATATGTAAAGTGCACTCATGGGTTAAAGTAGTGTAGGTGAAAAAGTGGTGCAGGCTGAATTTGGAAGTATCTATTATGTGCGTATGAACGAGGAGGTGATGAAAGTTGACTTGCGGGTTGCATCTACAACTACCCTGATGGTATCTTAGTGTGTGGAAGTGTGGAACCTATTGAGGTTGTGGTTGTTGCATCATACACAACCTGTTGTTTATGTGAAACCAACTGAAGTTGGGGAGGCTGCCGAGAGATTACAGTTGCAGTATTTGTATATTTGGTATAAATTTTGTCCAATGATATCTCTATAGAATATGTGATTATCTACATATTTTGGTTATCCCCTAAAACGATATTCTTCCTAAAGCTTTATCGTATTCGCAGAACCGCGTATGTACTTTCATCTGCAAAACGTAACAGGCATGTATCTTATTCAAAAAACCCTGATGATGAAATTCTGTTTCTTTTAGTTTTTTTAGATATTATGTATATCCTAAGATGGTTTTTTAGTTTTTTAGTTTTGATCGGTTTTCAAGCTAGACATGACAAGAGGATTCGTGGCAATGCACGAGAGAAGAACATCTGCTGCTGCAACAGGTAATCTTTAGACCGACTTGGCATAACACAATTTTTTTAAAGATGAACAAATCAACATTACACACACAACAACCCTGGTAAATATTGACGGTATGAGAGCGAAAGAAAATATGTTAAATATTTACCTGCAATATTATACACACACAGGTCATGACAGTATCGTAGCCATGAGAGCTAAAATATGTTAAACCTATTAGACCTAATGTTGTGCAATCCAATTGAGGATTCACTAATGAAAGCTGATAACCAAGATGCCAAGTGTATATCTTTTTATTTATTATAAGTAGTGTTTAAATACCTTCACTCTTCTCTGCTCCATATATATTAGCTGCTACATTATTGAACATTAAGTCAAGTTACAAAGTACAGTAACAAAATACTGGCTTCAAGGATTTGAAAGTGTTAAATAATCAAATGATCAATTATTTGATCGTTTGGATAATTCATATTATTTAATGTTCCAGGACAATGTGGAACTAATTTGATGTGTTTCTGTTTTAGTGTTTGACGTTTGGTTCTTTATCGAATGTCGATGCAATGCATGCTTGGTGCCATAGCCAGTGGGAAAATTACAGAGTTTATTTCCAGAAAGGGGTATGATTTTAAACTCATATTTTGGTACCTAGATGCCAAAAATACATTATTGTCGTTTGACATTTATCTGCATATTTACATGTTGGTTATTTGTTCATCTTCTGCTCATAAATAAGCACTTATAAGGTCAGAGTGGAGTTCATTACTGAATTGCCTTTAAGTAGTTTTGTTGGGAGGTTAGGAAAACATATATCTTGCTAAATGTTGATAATAACGTACATGTTCGTTCATAATTTAGTCTTTTTCCTAGAACCATAATATCATTCACTGTCTTTTTTTTTCTCAAAATCTAGAGATCCATCTTCCTCTCAGAACCGTACTGATAGAGAATGTGTTTATTTGTTTTGGAGGTACATTACTTTTTAGATTTTGTGTGTGTACATGTGTGTTTTTTTTCTCGAAATCCTAATATCATTACCGCACGTATCCATCGAAATGCAGCGGTACGACCCTAATGATAGTCAATCAAGAAGCCCAGCAGATTCTATCAAATAGTAATAATATAACACACGAGTCGGTAGTTGATAAACATGCATTCTTATTATTAGCTATAAGTAAATTGCTATGCTTTAATTTTTAGGCTATCTAATGATACATGCTTATCTTTGTCCTACCACATAAGTGTCATTATGGACCTGCCCTCAATGTCTTCTGCATTAGACAAGCAAGCCATGACAGTGCAGAGAAAATAAGAAGATCTTTAGACCTTGGAGTGATTGTTAAGATAACCATAGGTATGTTCTAATTTCACAAGTCAATCTTATCTATTTATTTGTTATACAATCCTGTACAAAACAAATTGTATCATTCAAAATCTCCAGGTGAGCGATTGGCTATTGCTAAGGAGAGTGTGAGACGCTTAGAAGTAGGGCTGAATGGCAGACCCAGACCAGACTGGACCGGCTACAACCGGACCGAACCGAGGACCAATTTTGGTCCAACACCCCTGACCGAGACCGGACTGAAATGGTCCAGTCCGGTCCGGGTCGGTTCGGTCCCAATTAGGCAAAATAAACTAATTTTTGGTAAGAACGAACCGGACCGGACCGGACCGAGGACCAAGTTGGTCCAAAATCACGGACCGAGGACCGGACCGAATTTGCTCGGTCCGGTCTGGTCCAACAGTCGAAATGCTCACCCTCACTTAGAAGTGGAAGAAGACCGAGAAGGAACTGAATGTAAGATCCTGTTTGCTTTCCCAATAGAACTAACTGGCTTATTTAAAATTATATATGATAAAAAAGTGTTGATTATATGAGATTTGAATTTTTTTTGGCACAAGTATATATGATCTTCGACACCAATATATGCAGGTTTAGCTTTCAAGGATAAGCCATCACATAGGCTTGGCTAACTCTATTGCTTTGAAGATAGCCGGGGCTACCAATAGTATAGACAGTCCAGTTGGCGGGACCTTTAGCAGAAATGCAGATGGAGGTACTTTTTTATTATCTCAGTTTGTATATGTAAACGATTAGTTAAGCTTGAACACAACTAAATATCAGTAAGCAGTTTATAAATATTACCCATTTAAACGTAAGCAATAAAAGTAAGTAATCCTAAACACGCTTCACTACAAGCACAACTTGGTAGTCAAATTTTAAGATCAACTTTATCCAGATATTGTTATTAGCTTAAATGTGTACGTGTTTTTTGTAGAGACCCAAAGGAGCCATCCATGCATAGTTGTCAGAGTCAAAATTTTCCAGCCGGAGTTTCTTCTAATCAGGTTTCAACCTTTATATTACCGAGTTTGTTATTTATAAGGGCATACAAGGCGAGTTGATGGAGTCAAACTTGAGACTTATGAGGTGAATGTGAAGCTCAGGTTGCCGTCTGACCCTCATGTCAGCGGTCTTTACATCTACTTTAGTGCCGTGGTTATCGCATCTATCTATGAATACTTATACTTCTTGAATAATTTCGTATAAGTTAATATTTAGCAAATTCCTTGCCACGAGGTTATCACTTAGTTGTTGTAAAGTAGCATCAGAAGTTGGTCAACAATAGGGTTTTAAGCCGATAAATTTTTTCACCCTTATAGGTGTACAAAACTGGATCCCTTATAGTCTGCATGCACGAGCGTTGCTTGTGCTGATTGTTTAAATACTGATTGTATGATACCTTTTAATTTTAGTGTTAGCTTCTTTTTTTTCTAAGGAGTATTATATTTCTTAGTTTGTTTACTTATGCAGGAGTGAGTTTGGATGTGGCTTTGTGTTTTTTCTCAAAACATATTAAATAAAGTACAGGTCTGTCAAATGGGTAAAAATTGTAGAAATTTGCCAAAAGTACTTTTTACGACATACAACCTCGGTCTTTATTTAAAGATTTGGATTATTAAATTTTGCTTTTTTCATACATTTAACAACAGAAGTTCAAGTGACCTGTATAAATCCATCTTTGCCTATTAAGCAGCTTAACTAACCATGGTTTGCCACTGTGAAACTTATTTTATTACTCCTATAATTTGATGTTAACTGGCCAAATAACTTAAGCAGCTTAACTAACCATGGTTTTCCATTGTGAAACTTATTTTATTATTCCTATAATTTGATGTTAACTGGCCAAATAACTTGAGGAAGAAAAAGGTATTTATCCCCAAGACTAAGACGGTTCATGTCCATGTTGGATCTATCGGTCTGGCACAACGCATTCTTGAAAAGCTAAGCATCGATTTAAGTGCAGCCATGCAATCAATATTCAACAAAATGGTCGCGAATGCTGCCACAGGGCAGTCCAATTCTGTAAAGGCCCAAACTATAGATATGCCAAACAAAGAGAAACTAAAGGGCAATTTTAGCGATCAGAATGCTCAGATAGGATTAATGTCTCAGTTTGATCATGCAAATTAGAATCTGACGCATGATCGTTTGCTAAAGGTCGGGTGTGGAATTTAACTTGTGCTTAAATGCGCCTCCGTTGAATTGTTTTGAAGGTATGATCGTTCATGACCCATACTCAGTTGGGGTTTTGCCCGCCCCTAGAAAACATAAAACTTCTGCAACTGTTGAACGGACATTCTGCTTATCATCCTTTATGGGAAGCCAATGAACACTTTGAGCGTGAAGTAGTTGCAACAGATCCAACTTCTTTAATTAAGGGAAATTCAATATGTGAAATTTTGTTTGAGTAATTGTAGTCTCACCTTCATATTTGAACTTCAATTCAAAACATGTAACTTGATTCATAGTTTTCGTTTCTCATTACACTGTGCAAGAGACCAAGGGCATGTCAATCTCATTGGTGTTGAATTTCACATTAGTTGATCATAAGATGAGTTGGCATATGGCAATGCCATAACTTCATCCGGTGTAACAAGAGGACTCCGGAAATCACAATTCATTCGCGCATAGGCATATTGTCCTCGATTTATAAATGAAAAATAAAACCGATACTTACATACGAATAAGTTATTTTAAGTTGTATGCAATGTTCTTAGACCCGGGTCGACCTGGGCAGGTCAACAGGTTGACCCGGTTCCGGCCAAAAAACATGTCATATTGACCCAGGTTTCACATTTTCGAAACCCGGTTAAACTCGTCGGGTTTGGGGTGACACAGATCAACCAGGTTCTTGAAACCCAGCTAGGTTTCGATATTTTCAGGGTTTTTTTAAAATATTTAAACCTTACATATTTGCAACAGAATTTTATTTTTACATATTATATCAATTGGTAAACAATTTATATCATCAATGTACGAAATTTTTTACATACATTTTTTGTTAATTATTAAAAGATTTAAGTTCTTTTGGATACCAAAGTTTTCTAAGATACAAGGGGACTCATCCCCACCATCCATCTCCATCTCATCCGATGGCTGAGATTAAAACCCCCAATTTATACTGCAGGGGTATTTTCGTCTTTTTACTTCTGGATATATATATACGCTTTAACAAACTCGTTTCATTCTTCTTCTTCTTCCCCGATTAAACTGGTACTTTCTCTCTCTATGTTTCTCTCTCTAGATATACCGTTTGTTAATATTGCTTATTAATAAGCTTATTAGTAAGCTTATAAATAAGCAATTCGCATCTATTAATAAGCTTATTAATAGATCGGATTATTAAATACGCTTATTTATAAGCTTATTGACTATCCGATTGATTAATAAGCTTATTAATCGTTCGGATTGATTAATAAGCTTATAAATAAGCGTATTTAATCGAGCGGATTGATTAATAAGCTTATTAATCAGCTTATTAATCGATCGGGACGATTAAATACGCTTATTTATAAGCTTATTTTATGTCTCTGGTCTATTTTTAGTGATATTGTTTATAAGCTTATTTGATAATCGTTGATTCTTTTAGGTTTTAGATAAGCTTTTTATGAGTTGTTGTTTTTTCGATTTTTCATAGGTTTTAATGATGGATTCGAGTGATTCTAGTGGTCGTAGTGGTGTTGTTGATCCTTCTACGTTGGTTGATTTGACTAACGATCAGTCTAGTGTCGATCAAGGTTTGGATTTGCCATCCGAAAGTGTTCTTCATAGTCTTGCGGATGAGATTTCTGCGTATGAACAAGACGGTGAAGAAGCGGAAGCTGTTAAGAGTAAGTTTTCTAGTTTTTGTTGAGCTTAGTGCATGTTGCCAGTGTATCATATATGATAGGAACCTATCATATATGATGTTTGTATTTTTACATAGATATGATAGCCATGTAACATATACTATCATATATGATACATGTCTATCATATATGATGTTTACATGATATGTGTTGAATTTTTCTAGTATTTTGTAATCATATATGATAGTATATGTTTCTTTTTGTAGAGTTGAATGCTGTGCGGACTCCTGAGTCGTATATCACTCATTCCAACTTTGATACTCCTGGGGGTACTGTTTACTACATTCCGAAAGTGCCTGCCGAGTTTTTACTTGTTAAAGGGAACGAGTACGATTCAGTTGAGCATTGCATTGCTGTTTACAAGAAGTATGCCGTTAAAGCTGGTTTTGTTGTTAGGAAATCGTGTCAGAAAAGATTGAGGAGCGGGATTGTGAAGCAAAAGTATTTGGTTTGCAACAGGAAGGGTTCCCCGAAGGATATATATGTAGACACCCTAGATTTGGAGAATGGTTATAACCAATTGAGGCATTCAAATGTTCATATCACCGGTTGTAAAGCTCGTGCTGTGTTTGACTTGATCCCTGGTACGACGAAGTTCAAGTTGAGTGTATTTGATACTATCCACAACCACGAGCTTGAACGTGAGGAGTACAAGCATCTGTCAAAGAATCAGAGGCAGTTAACATACGCGGAGCAGGTGTTTATTGTCAAGGCTGCGAGTGTGAATATCGGTGCTACAAGAGCTCATCACCTTCTGACCGGGATCAAGGGTTCTTATCTGCTCGTTCACGGCACTACTGTTGACTTTAAGAACTTCTTCCGTAGCGTCAACTGTTACATCGGGGACTATGACGCGCAGATGTTGATAAACAAGATGGAGAAGAGGAAGGAGTACGTTGCTGATTTTTCGTTTGATTATTTGGTTAACAAGGCTGAGCTTATTGGCTTATTCTGGGCTGATGAAGTGTCCAAGTACAACTACAAGGAGTTCTGTGATGTTGTCTCTTTTGATGCCACGTTTAAGACAAACAAGTACAAAATGGTATTTGTTCCTTTTACGGCGATTGACAACCATAGGAAGTGTGTTACGGTTGCTGCTGGTTTGCTCAAGTTCGAGACCACGGAATCGTATGTTTGGTTACTTAAAGCCTTCATCAAAGCGTTTGGGAAAGCACCTAGCATAGTAGTGACCGATCAAGATAAGGCGATGAGGAATGCCGTTGAAGCCGAGTTTGTTGGTACAAAGCATAGGCTGTGCATGTGGCATATCACGCAGAAGCTTCCAGCGAAGGTACTTTTTTTTTTAAGACTAGTATCATATATGATGAAGTAGCATCATATATGATATTTTTGTTAGTATCATATATGTTGAAGTAGTATCATATATGATGTGAGAACAGGATTTTTACTCATATCATTTGGTTTTTGTTTGTCTTTGCAGATATGTGAGAAAATATACAATGATCGTGTTTTTAAAGAGAAATTGAACAAGATTATTTGGAACATGTACATTGGTCCCGAGGAGTTTGACACCAGATGGGGTGATCTGATGACAGAGTATGATTTGGTGGGACACAAGTGGCTGACGAAGATGTATGATATGCGTTCAACTTGGATCCCTGCTTATTTTTCTGACTCGCCGTTGTGTGGACTGATGAGGACTACGTCTAGATCAGAGAGCGAGAATTCTTTCTTCTCCCACTTTACCAATTCTAGCTCGACGCTTATGAACTTTATGAATTGCTTTGAGACGGCGATGGAAAAGCAAAGGAGTGTTCAAGAGAGAATGGATCATAATACAATGGATACTGTTCCGAAGTTAAGGACTTTTCTCAAGATTGAGAAGCATGCTGCAATGGTTTACACTCGTACCTTGTTTGAGTTGGTTCAGAAAGAGATTTTTGTTGGATTATGGTATTGTCAGATAGATACTAAGAATGTGCTCGAGGGTTCTGAGGTTTCTGTTATTAGAGTTAGGCATTTTGTTTATGAAGAGCCTGGTAAGAAGAACAAGAAAAAGGTGAATGATAAGGTTACTGATAAGGTTAAAGTTGGCGAGTCTTCTAATAATGTGAAAGATAAGGAAAATGACAATGATAAAGAGAAGGAGAAGGAAGATGATGAGGTTGACATGTTTACTAGAGAAGATGGATTGTACAAGGTATGTGAGTTTTTTGTTGATGTAATATTTTTTTTTAACATATCATATTTGATAAGCACATGTATCATATATGATATTCACTTCTTTTTTTTTTTTGGTTTTTTTTCCCAGGTGTTGCGCAACTTAGAGGATGGTTCAGTTATTTGTACATGCCAATTGTTTATGAGGGTTGGGATATTGTGCAGGCATATTTTCTGCGTGTTCAAGAATGCCAATATCGAGATGATTCCTCAGCAATACATTCTTAAGCGTTGGACCAAGAACCTTATCCCGGTTGCGTTGAGGAACAAGAGGAACAGGTATGGGGAGAAGAATGTTGTATTGGAGAATTATTCGTGCGAGGCGACATCTATTGTTGATCATTGTGTGCATTTGTTGAGCAAAGACGAGCCTAGGTTGGGTGCTTTTGTTGAAAAGTTGAAGCAGCTGAAGAAAGATGTTGAAGCGGATTGTCCAAATCCTCCATCTAAGAAGAAGGTAGACTGTTTGGAGCAGCTCGTTGGTGTTTCTCATCCGTCTGTACGTTTGGTTGATAATCCAGATGTTGGAACCCCTAGAGGACGTCCTGGGCGTCAAAAGCTGCGTATTAAAGGTGGTAGAGAGATAGCTATTGAGAAAGGCAAGAAGAACAAGATTACATGTTCGGTGTGCGGGGGTACTGATCATAACAAGAGGACTTGCACCGGTAAGCGATTGGAGGAAGTCGTTGTCGAGGATCCAGCTTTTGCAGATGCAAGTACGAGTGGATGAGCTTGGATAGAAGAAAAGTTTTTTTTTAGGAATTTTTTCCCGTTTTATTTTACTGTTTGTAGTTTTTGAACATGTCATTTTATGATGTATGATGATATTTTGTCTTGATTACTTTGATTCATGAGAAGTTGTTTTTGATACTATCTTTTTTTGGATGATCATATGTCAATGAGTCGTGAGAAGTTGTGTTTAATCCCTTTTTTTCTTTAGTTTGTTTGCTTTTGGCAGTTTTTTAAGTTTTTTTTGGAGTATCATATATGATAGTGATGTATCATATATGTTAAGTTGTCAACACAACATATATGATACGTATGTATCATATATGTTAAGCTGTGTTCAATCCTTTAGTTTTTTCTAGTTTGCTTTTGTCAGTTTACAAGTTTTTTTTGGACTATCAGATATGATAGTAATGTATCATATATGTTAAGTTGTCAACACAACATATATGATACATCAGTATCATATATGATAGTTTTTAAGATGCTAATGTTACTTCTTTCAAGAATTTCGTTTCCATAGCAAGTGTGTTTTTACAAGTTTTTTTTTGGACTATCATATAATTTAATTCAAGATCAATACACATGAAACAAAATATTCATTTTCCATTTCATAATAGAAAATTCGACGGGTTACAAGTTAAAACAAGTTGTATCCACAAAATGCGGTACATCCTACTTTACCGCCAGCAACTTGTCTTCCCTACGATTCTATCCAAATGTTTTCCAATGGTACGTCACGTGTAGGCGACATGACTCGGGGGTAGTCGGACTAATGGATTCCTATTAAACGACCCACGATCTACGACCAGTTGACCCCAAGCTTAGAGCAACCCATCATGGGTTCTCTTGCATGCCGCGTACTCCTTTTCCGATTGGATAAGTCATCTAACTGCTTCTAATCTAAATCAGTTCACTAATATCTTTGCCTAGCCTAATGTTCCATTGGGTTAAGCGTTAAAGCTTATCAAGGTAGGCGACATGACTCGGGGGTAGTTGGACTAATGGATGCCTATTAACCGATCCATGATCTACGACTAGTTGACCCCAAGTTTGGAGCAACCCACCATGGGTTCTCCTGCATGTCGCGTACCCCTTACCCAGAGGATAGGCTAAGCAAAGCGGAAGTCTTAAACAAAAATCTAAGTTATTACAGACCAAATTAAAAATTAATGTCTTAAACTGTATTGTCTTTTTGTCTTTCCTTCTTCAGATGGCGCTCTTGGCCACATCTCTGTCTTGTTCCTCCTTTCTTGCTTTGATTGCCTCTTTGATGACCTTTGTCTTGTATGGTTGCATCTGGTATGTTCTTGCAAATTCATAGGCTTCATCTGTTACCTGCTGCCTCTTGGTGTTCTTCTTGTGTGATAATATCTTTGCAACTATCCTGAACCTCAGCTTCAGTATTTCCTTTCGTTGCTCATCTGAATCACTCGGGAAGTCCAAAACCCAACCTTTTGCACTTTCGCCCTCATAATGCTCCATGTGCATCATCACAAACACCCCACAATCGATGTCGTTGTACATTGTTCCCCACTTTGGTCGAATGATTGTATGCTTCCTGAGTTTTTTTGTCATTTTGTGCTGCACACTCTCCATATACATCATAAACATCTTCATCTGCAAAAAAAAGCCCCAAGTTTGTCATATTCTTTTGGTGTGTGATTTTTTTAGATGCTTTTTGAAATGCACAGATGTTCATGTTTTTTTTTAGTTTATTTATGTATTTAGTGACTTACCAGTAGGTCACAGTACGTCTGGTACTTGCTTTCATATGTGCTGGCGACTTTCGAGTTGTCGATGATTGACACGGCGCCGTTGACGAGGTTAAAGACCACCAAGTAGTAGTGCTGGTGAGATATGACCGGGAAGAACACCTGCAGAGTTTTTATAAGTTATATTTTTTTGAATCTATTGTAAAATTTAATATCAAATATGTTCTAATCCTACTGCATTTGATTGCATGTCACTCATCATATATGATAAGTGTTTATCATATATGATAAGTTTTTATCATATATGTTTTACTTCTTTTATCATATATGTTAGTCAAGTGTTTACCAGATTTATTGTAAACTGTAACTGTAATATCATATATGTTCTAATACTATATGTTTTACTTTTTTTTATCATATATGTTAGTCAAGTGTTTACCAGATTTACATTCTTCAACTTCAGCAAGTCCTCATCTTCTCCCATGGAGGTTCTCATGTTCTCTTCAAACTTTTGAAACTGCTTCTGGACGTCATACTGTCCGTTTGCCAGTTTCCAATGAAACATGTTCGCTGTCTGTATTGCATAATCAATAATACATTTTTTGTTTTAGTTTGTGGACATAATTTTGTTATAAAAAACACATATGATGTAAGATGTACTTACAATCATATTTGACATGAAGTACTGTTTCTTCTTTTTTCCTCCTATGCGAGTGTGTTCTTCAAAGTTCAGTACATTTGAGTATGTGTCAATGACAGGTGCATCTACCTTTAAGCCCGGAGCCATTGTCTGCAAGTTGTCCCTCATGCAAGCATAATTATTGTCCGCCGACTCAAATATGAAATCCCTGCAAACATAGTTCAATTACTTACTTTTATCATATATATATGATCCTACTTGAATGGTATATAGTTTGTTAGTTTTTTAGCTTTTACTTACAGGTTGTTATTAAGCATTGAGAACAAACTCTCTCCTATCATCAACTCTGCTACAGTGAGCTTCCCCCGTGCTGGTGCTTTCTTGTTTATGTAGTTAGAAAGGAGCAAGCGGGATGGCCTCTTTTGTTCTTTTGCAGCATCATCTTCTTCTACCATCATCACTATCTGCTTAGGTGTTGTTTCAGGCGTTTTTGTGATTTGGCTGAAAGATGGTGTTGATTTGAGAGACTTTGGTTGCCTCGTTCCTCTGGTTTTCCTTTTCGCCATCGCTTCTTCCTCAAGCTTCTTTTTTTGGCTTTCAATTGCAGCTTGGCGTTCCAATTCCATGCAATACCTGTCCAGGTATTCATCAAACTCTGAGTCGTTTTCAAACTCCCCGGACAATGTCTCGTCTGTAAAAACAGTCTTATGAACCTCTGCCAACATCGCTGCTTCTTTAGCTGACTTTGGATGGTGAACCAACCCAGCTTCGGTGACCAGTTCCTCTTTTTCAGTTTCCTTTTCTTTATCTTTTGCCTTTTGAGCTTTTTGAGCAGATTCCTCATCCTTAGTTTGTATACTTTCAAGAGTAACCGGCTGTTTTACTGAAGCAGCAACATCTTCTGCTTTCCCATCGTCCGTGGAGGTTTGCTCCCAATCCATGAAATCCACATCAAGGTCATCGTCCTTGTTTCTTTTGAATACCACCTGGTATTCCTTGCATAGACCAATTAATGTTTCATCATTTTCAAACTTTTTAAGTCCTTCTCCAAGTGTTTCAGCAAGCACTCTTCTTGCCTCATATATCTCTCCAAATCGATCAATACTTTTTTCAACAAACTCCTGCATAGAAAAATGTATGTTGCAAGTGTATTAGTATCTTTTGTGTATGATACTTTATATATGATAGTTCATACTATCATATATGATAGTATGTACTATCATATATGATAGTATGTACTATCATATATGATAGTTCATACTATCATATATGTCATAGTTTTTTGTTTTACCTCTAATGTTTGTGGTTTCCTGTCTTTAATTGGTTCCAGGTAGAAGTCGTTGTTTTTTTACACATCAATCCCCATGTGGACATCTTCTTCCTTGTACTCATCTTGATGTTCCAGGTTCCCAAAACATTGAATCTTCATTTCTTCTTGTATTCTCAACTTCATCAACCGACCATTCCAGCTTCTTATTGCTGGTCTTCGCCGCATCACGGCTACTCCTGGGAAGTAAGTTGAGTCCAAGTAAAGCAGCTGTGAAAAGAACAAGTTTGTTTTGGTTAAAGAGAACGAAAACATATAAAGTAAGTTTTAAATTAAAAAAACAGTTGGTTTTACTTACACACAAGAAAGTAGCAGGTCCGTTGTACCATCGTTTCACAGCTTGGTCGTTCCACTTGCTTTTACTTTTCTTGAGGCTTTCTAGTATATAGGACGACCAGTCTATCTCATTAATGTTTTGTTTCTCTGTGACCTTCTTCAAAATCTTCAAAAGGACTTTCCCACCAGAGTCTAAGTTGCACATCGTGCCACCAAAGAGCATAAGGAAGTTCATTATGAAGGTGAAGTCTGCTGTGTTGGTCGACTGGATCCTTTTTGCAATTGTTGTTGCGCTTGGTTTTAATGTGCCGTATTGAGCCTTCCATTCTTCGATGAAAGCATCATCGTCTTCCCTTTTCGGCAGTTCATTAAGAGATATTGTCCCCATCGGGACCCCAAGCATTTGTTGCACCCTTTCTCTTGTTATTTTGATGGATCCTTTGGGGAGTCTCAGTTCCATGCTTTGTGGATGGAACTTCTCGACAACATGGTACAGAAGGTGTGAAGACAACTCGTCTATGGGAAACTCAATGTACCTCTCAAAACCAATTTGTTTTAAAACTTTCTTTCTCTCATCTGACAGTCCTGAGGTTGCTTCGAACAACGATTTAGGTGAGCATCTGGTCAAGGCAGTAGGGTATACCTTTGTCTGCTTCTTTTTTGTTGGACCTCTACCCTTCTTCTTTTTATCCAAAACCATCGCGTAGTCGTCTTCTTCTTCTTCAGTTTCATATTTTTTTAACTTGTTGCCTTTAGAAGGTGAAGGTTTGACAACTAGCATCTTTGATGTGCCAACCATCTTCTCATTCTCCTCGTCATCGTCTGTTTCGATTTTCTCATCCATCTGGTCATCTTCTTCTCCTTCGCTTGATTCTTCCTGCGAAGTTGTTTCTTTTTTCCCAGTTGTTTTTTTGCCCCCACTGTATGTATGCTTCTGTCTTTTTGTCCCTTTTTGTGGACGTTTTGCTTCTTGTTTTTGTTCCAACTTCCTTTTTCTGGATTTTTTATCCTTCTTTACCACTTCAGGAAAGCTTGTTGTTTTGCAAAATAGAATGAAACGTGTTAGTATAATACAATCAACATAAATGATACATAAATTTTTTCTTATGCTATATCGTATTTGATAAAATTATCATTAATTGTTACCTTTTTTTGTTTTTGAAGGGTTGATGAACTTGATTTTTGTTATTTTCTTTAAAACATCTTTGACCCTCTTTTCTTTCACAGGTTCCTCTTCATCCTGGTCTTCATCATCATCTTCGCTACTTTGACCCTCATTATTGACATCGTCATCCTCCTCGTCTTTGTCATCTCCATCGTCTTCCTCCTCGTCTGTGTCATCTCCATCGTCTTCCCCCTCGTCATTGCCCTCTGGCTCTTCTTCGTTTTCCTCATCCTTGTTACCTTCTTCTGTCTCGGTTTGTGCAGACTCGTCTTCTTCATCTACATATTCTTCCCCGCTGCTAATTCTCTCGTCTTCTGAAACATCATCTTCTTCCATACCACTTTCTTCTACATTTTTTACAAAGCAAAGAGATGTTCAGTATTGTATGTTTGTTCCTAATGAATTAATATGATATGTAGTATATTTTTCTTACCTTCTGTCGTCTCTTTTGGCTTTTCAGCTTTCTTTGTTTTCACATTCGTTTTTCCTTTGCCCTTTGTTTCAACAGCTTTTTCCTTGGTCTTTGTTTGATTGACTGCTTCAGTGGCACCTTTGCCCTTCTCCTTGCTTTGTCTTGCTCTTTCAAGCGTTGCAGTTTGTTCTTTCATCGTTTTTATAATAACTGCTGTAAAAAAAACTTATCTTATCAGATATGATACTTATTTTTACTTTTCTGTATTTTTTTTTTGCTTTTTTTACCTAAGCTTTTTTTAGGTGGTTCTTGTGTCTCGTCATCCTTTTTTTTTGTAGGCTGTTCATCTGCAATAAAAGCGCAAAGTTAGGCAAAATTACATCTGTTTGAAGCTTTATATGTTGCATAACTTTATGAAATATGATGAATTATATATGATAAGGTTCTATCAAATATGATGTCTCATTTTTTAACTATCAAATATATGTTCTAATCCTTCTGCTTTTGATTTTATTTTCACTCATCATATATGATAAGGTTTCATCATATATGATAAGGTTTTATCATATATGTTTTATTAGTCTAGGAAACCATTTTTGCTCAACTGAGATGTTTATATTCACATACAAGCAATATTTAAACCCAAAACTCGCTTAAAACTATCAAATGATGCAAGCAATATGATATCATATATGTTCTAATCCTTCTGCTTTTGATTTTATTTTCACTCATCATATATGATAAGGTTTCATCATATATGATAAGGTTTTATCATATATGTTTTATCATTTTAGGAAACTATTTTTGCTCAACCGAGATACTTATATTCACATGCAAGCAATATTTAAACCCAAAACTCGCTTAAAACTATCAAATGATGCAAGCAATATAATATCATATATTTTCTAATCCTAGTGCTTTTTATTGTATTTTCATTCATCATATATGATAAGGTTTTATCATATATGTTATACTTTTTTTTATCATATATGTTCTATCAGTTTAGGAAACTATTTTTTCTCAACTTTTTTAAATCCCATTCTGTTCATTTTTTTAACCAACCGAGATGCTTATATTCACATGCAATCTATTTTTAAACACAAAACTCGCTTAAAAGTATCAAATGATGTTTATTTTCATAGATCTACTATATTCATCATACATTTAGTTAAACAGCATAGAAGAATCATTGATATAGCTTAAAATTATAAAAAAACAGAGAAAAAGCTCAGAAAAAGCTTAGAAAAAGCTTAAAAAGCATTTAAAAAACTTAAAAAGCATAGAAAAAGGATGGATCTGTGATTTTATACCTTTTTGCCTTGTTTTTATCGTCGTTTTATCTGGTTTTTTCGAAGATGGCTCGTTTTTCGGCTTCCCTTTCATCGTTGTTGATTATTTTGATCGGATGATGTGTTTTTGAAGATGAAATCGTTGATGGAGATGGTGGGTTTTGTTTGTGTGTGTTTTCACTGTGTGTTTTTTGTGTGTGTGTGATTTTGGATGAAATGAAAAATGACGGTTGAATGTAGCGAAAAAGAGGGGGTTAGGGTTTGGGCGCGGTTGTGATATTACGTAACTACCCCTCCGCTTTTTTTTGTTTAAACGTGGATCGTTGATTAAAATGGATGAGTGGCCCATATTTGTCCCCTTGTATTCAAAGGATACAAGGTATCTTAAATAACCGGACTCTTATTAAAAATATGAAGAAACTTTTTCTATAAAAAAACTAGGTTACCCGGATTGAATCGGGTTAACCCGGACTCGATGACTCCACCGGGTCGATCTCAAAACCGAGTTTCAAAACATTGGTTGTATGATTGATCAAGTTTATTTGATATTTATATAGGAATCAAAATACTCAATACGTAGTATTTTATAAGAAGATAAAAGATCGGATGCGCAAAGTTGTCGAAATTCTAACACATTTTCTATCTATGCTAAATAAATGCAACATGCTTTTGCTACAACTTGACCTTTGTCAAAGATGGATTTAAACTGCTAAAGTAAAAGTTAGATCAATATACATGGCTAGCTGTACACTATAATATGTTGGTGCATGTAGTTGTTTATGACTTTATGTTTTAAATTGAATGATATTAAATGATATGATTATTTCGTGTACTTTGAATCAGCTGATTTGAGTTTGACGACTTTAATAAAATTTGTGTACTGATGGATGATCGATTTGAATGCTAAACTTATGGCCCGTTTAAATTTATAATTTACAAAAATATTTATGAAAAATAACGTATCCATATATTTTTATTATTTAATGTACAAGTTTTTGGTGTTTTGTCGTGTATAAGTTTTAATAAAGCTAATAAGAATTCAACATATTTATTTTAAAAACCATAAAAGACTCTTATTACAACTTATAAGTTTTTTTATTACTGTGCAAATCTTTTAATTTGATGGCGAACAATATGAAGGTACATACTTATTAATATAATAAAAACAAACAATTTAATAAGTATTACTACTACGATTAGTTTTTTTTTATAGAATATACTACCTTTTTAACCAATGTATATCTAAACAAAAAAATTAAAAAGATAATTACAAGTCATGATAGATGTATGTTATGAATACTTGACTTCTTTTGTGATGCAAATGATTTAATTTTAAGACCTTTTATTTAACAACATATTTGCTAAGTACATATAAATTTACGATTTCAAAAGCTTTTGATATTCAAAAACAAAAATCATGCCTACTAATCATGCATTAACAAATAATTATATTAAAAAACACTTAATAACCAACGGTATGCTTAAGAAAATACAAAAAAAAAAATATTAATCCAAACAAAAAAATATCATGTCTATTTTACCAGGGACTCCATTCCCTTTTACCCAAAAAAAACATCAAGTAAAAAAAACTTAAGCAACAAATACAAGTAATCTTGATAATGCATTAAAAGAAAACTATACTAAAAAGTTTAAAAAGAAATATTTACCTAATAAAAAAAGTTAAACGACAATAAAAAATCATACCCGTCCATCGGACGGGTTTTGCCACTAGTATATATATATATATATATATATATATATATATATATATATATATATATATATATATATATATATATATATATATATATATATATATATATATATATATATATATATATATATATATATATATATATATATATATATATATATATATATATATATATATATATATATATATATATGTATATATATATCTATATCTATATATATATATATATATATATATATATATATATCTATATATATATATATATATATATATATATATATATATATATATATATATATATATATATATATATATATATATATATATATATATATATATATATATATATATATATATATATATATATATATATATATATATATATATATATATATATATATATATATATATATATATATATATATATATATAGGGGCGTTATTGTGGTGACCATCCTTAAAATAAAAACAATAAGAACCGATCTAAACCGTCAGATGTAACATTAATGATTTTAATATATAAAAATAAACGGCATGGCATTTTTGTAGATATTTGCATGTTAATGGACAAATTGTAAATACACTTATTAACGTTTAACAAAAGTTAACGTACATATTGCATTTCATTAATTTTTTGTTCCATTCATTTTAATACTCTATGCTTTTAAATTTTAATTTGTTTCGGTGCATTTTTTTACTTTATTTGTTAACAATAAAGAGTTGGTAGATCTACTAAAGCACAAATGCCTCATTGTTATATAATGACAAAGGGTGTTAATACGCAATAAATAAAATTTTGCTCCTACATATATGTGACACATATTAGAAAAATACTATAAAAAAATTCAAGTGATATGTTTTCGAAAAAAAACAGAATTAAAAAACTCAAGTGACACGAATTTGAAATAATAAAAAACAACAAATCGATACGTATCCGAAAAATATACAACCAACTTAAAAAAACTCAAACTGACACGTATCCGAAAATACACAACTAAAAAACCCAAGTGATACATATTTAAAAAAATATGAGACCTACTAAAAAAATTCAAATGATATGATTTCGAAAAAAATGCAAAACTAAAAAACTCAAGTGACACGTATTTTAAAGAATACAAAAACAACCAAGTGATACGTATCCGAGAAAATATACAATCAACTTAAAAAAACTCAAAGTGATACGTATTAAAAATACATATGTTATTATGTTGTATGAATTTCGTTAGTTTTCATATCTATATTTTAAGTATTAGTATTGCATGGCATTGTTTTTTACATTTGCTATACAATGACACGTTGTCTTTTTCAATGAACATATATAGTAACAAAAAAATTGTTTCGACGAATTTATACTTAATTTGATGAGATTATTTAGCTTCTTTTTATCTTAGGATGAAATTATGTAGTAACACGACGTGTTTATATACATTAATAGATGATTAAAATCTTATTATCTATATATAGTGACATTATTATATTTTAGTACATTGTTAGTGACACATCATCTAAATTTTGTGTATTTATAATGACACATAATGTTGTCAAACTAATTTTTTGATATATGTTAAGCGACACACTAATTTTTTTTTGATACATTTACAAACACATACAAACTTTGTGACACATTTATTTTAATGAAAATCAAGTATTTGACATATTTGTTGCTTTCATAGAACAATTTTAGTGACACATTAAATTTTCAAACACACCTTTTTTAACTCACTTATTTTCTAAATACATTATAGTGTCACATTTTTTTAACACTTGTACTCTCATTGAAACTTAGATTGTGAAATATTTTTCTTTAAAAAAAGTTGACGCATAATTAATTTCATCAACTTATTTGCTTATTACTTCGACGAGTGTCCCATTGGCCAAAACTAACATAAGTTTTATAAATATATAGAAAGAGTTTAATAACACTCATAAAATTTCATACGAGAATTCCTAAAGTAGACAAACTAAAGATTAAAATAAAAGTCTTAAATGAGTGGATGTGCATGGTGAACTTTCATTTGCATTTATTTCTCATTACTAGGACGTTTTTTCAAACTGTATTGATAATGAATGATCATTTAAAAGTTAAGAGACAATTAATAATAGAAAGAATGTCTTTAATACCCTTTTTGTTCATTTATAATTTTTGGTTGATTTAATTGCTTAATTTCCACATGTCCAAATACTATTGGTTCTTATTGTTTTTATTTTAAGCTTGGTCACCACATGAACGTAAATCTATATATATATATATATATATATATATATATATATATATATATATATATATATATATATATATATATATATATATATATATATATATATATATATATATATATATATATATATATATATATATATATATATATATATATAGGGGTGGGATCTAGAGAAAACCTTGTATTGATAGAAAACTTAGAAAACAAGTTACAGGGTGCCTTTTACAACATATCAAAATCGAGGGTGGAAAACGAAACTCAACAAAAAACGTAAGGGTTAAAACTGTCAAATTAACACTCTTATTTTTAACCACACAATCTTACCCCGATCAATAACACACAGTGACACATACACCATCTCCACGCAGTCACCACCATACTGCCACCGCAACTGCCACCGCCACCGCCACTGCCATCTCCATCGAAACCACCACCTCCATCGCAGCCACCACGAACTTCATCGAAACCACCACCATCTACATCACAGCCACCACCATCTCTACGCCGCCACCATCACGTCACCACCACCATCTCCATCGCAGCCACCACAATCTACATCGCCGACAACACCATTTTCACCACCGACACCATTTCCCTATATACGTCATACAACTGTAAGGATTTAATTACAAATTTCTTATTTTTATATTAATAATTGTTGTGGAATTGATTGCCATATAATGAATGTTTATCAAGTTTACCCTTTCTTAAGGATCGCTGATGGTTAGAAGTTGGCTGCTGCGGTTGTTGATGTTGTTGTTATAAGGCTCGCAATATGCCAACTATTTATCTCAAACTTCATGCTCCACTGAAAAACAAGCAGTTAGTTTTTTCGTGTCAGCCAAGTATTATGCTTAATATCTCATATCCCTACAATTTTTGTTAGAGCTGACAAAATAAGATAGGTGCGTAGAATTTGGCCTAATCACAAGTACATAGTTCTATGAACAAGTGCATCAGTTTAAACATTATCTAAACAAGTTTAGATTGTTAGCTTACAAGGAATTTTATATGTAGCTAGATAGATTAATGCATCCTTTTTGTATCATTATAGCATCGCTTGACATGTTTCCTTATCCGTTAGTCTGTTAGGTCCTTAATTATGATTAATAAAAAAAGAGATACGTTTTTTTATTGTATTATAGCATAAGTTTATGTGTCTTGTTAAAGGCATTTGTTTTAATATTGTATTACGGCATCAATTTGTTTATTTGTTTAAGGCATTTGTTTTAAATTTTATTAGGGCATTTGTTTTGATATTATATTACGGCATCAATTTGTTTATTTATTTCAGGCATTTGTTTTAAATTTTATTAGGGCATTTGTTTTGATATTATATTACGGCATCAAATAGTTTATTTATTTTATGCATTTATTTTAATATTTTATTAGGGTATTTGTATTAATATTGTATTACGACATCAATTTGTTTATTTTATTAGGGCATTTGTTTTAATATTTTATTAGGGCATTTGTTTTAATATTCTATTAGGGCATCTGTTTTAAAACACTTTTCTACACCAGTTTTTTCTGTCTACAAATATGGATGTATTTCAGCAATCTGGAAATATGGATGTTTAATTATATCTCTTTCATAGTGTTACGAATATAATATTGCAGGATGTATTTAACCTTTTACCAAATCTGAATGTGTCTAATTTAATAAATGCATCTGCAGGTTATACATACTAGTGTACAAAGGAATTGCACATGCTCTTAGGACAGTACTCCGGGAAGAAGGCGCGTGTGCATTGTACAAAGGATGGCTTCCCTCCGTCATTGGCGTGGTAAGTTAAGTTTAAGATGAATATTAATATTGATAGTAGCCATATGTTCCTAATTACCTTTGCATACGATAAGTAGGAACTAGGATTCAACATATACAAATCACGAAATTGGAGCCCAACTCCCCAACCTATCTTTAGATGTTCATTTATCTTCATGAAAATTTTCGAGGGGGTGTTTGGTTATGCATTTTAGAACTGAAACGCAACAATCAGTTTTGGTGTTTGGGTTAACAACCATGCTATTCATAATCTAATTCTTTAATGTTTATAAAATCAATTCCAATTCATACTCGTTTTTGTGAACCTGGTACGAGGATACTTTTACTCCCAGTTGACTAATCGTCTTTCTATTTTGTAGTGAAAACAAACGATCAGATGCTTCATGCTTGTTATCTATCTTTCTTCTCTGATTACAATTGTGATTGCCACTCACAATTTGATTAATAATAAGGTAAATTTTATCATCTACATGAACTAGACATATTAACTGAATATTATTTAGTGATTTTGCGGTTTCATTTTAAATATGTTCCTGTTATCACAGCTCTACTTAGAGGCTCACTTTATTATGCTATGCAATATAAGATTGACGACAATATTGCTCATGATGTACCTAGTCCCTCTGGTCGACAGATTTTAAAGGTTATTTTCTTATAAATGATTTTTGTATCCACAAGCACGTGTAGAATAACTTAACTTAGTGATATTTGTTTTGTATTGAAATATTGTAGTGAATCCCCCCTGTCTACATATGAATCCATATTTGACTTGGAAAACAAGAGGTCGGTGGTATTTGGTCAGAGGATTGTAGAATTAAATATGACAGAGTCTACAAGGTATAAATTTTCTATAACTTAGGAATATGCTTCCCAATTTGTTGTTTCATTTCGTTAACCAGCTGATGTATTAAAATGTTTATCATGTCTGCAGTGGGTTAAAAAATTCTGATAAAGTTTTTTCTTTGTCATTTCAAGCTGGAAGCGTTGTCTTAGTTGAAACTCCCAATCCATCGTCGCGGTATACTTGTATTGGGATTGTATATTCGCTGGTATAACTGTTCATATGGTTATAGAGATAAAATAACTACTACTAAAAGCCATAGGCAAAGGTCGTGTTCAAGGAGACAAATCAGAAAGAGGGTGTAACTAGACTAAGCAGACACTCTACTAGATCCATCAATGGGTGTCATGCAGAAAAAAAATAAATCACATAATATGGTATGTGTGGGTTACAATCTAAATCACATATAAAGATAATTTCGTGTTTCTTTTTCTGATATAGATATAAGTAGGGAGGGGGTTTGTTTTTTTTCCTTTTATAAATTATGATAAATATCGAAATTTGGTTTTGTTTATTCTGAGATGTGACAGTCAATGATTGTAAAAAGAAGTTATCACCTTAATAAAAATTTTGCACATACATTTTCATGTTGGTGTGAGAATTGTACTAGCGCATCGGTTTGAGAAGTGTACTAGGGAATCGGTTTTGAGAATTATACCAGGGCATCGGTTTGAGAATTGTACTAGGGCATCGGTTTGAGAATTGTACTAGGGAATCGGTTTGGGAATTGTACTAGGGTATCGGTTTGAGAACTTTGCTAGGGCATCAGTTAAGGTTTTATTGTTCTTTTTAAAACTTTGGCGTTAGATATGTATTATATCCTTATTGTTAATTTGTAAATACATTTCATTATATTTGTTATAATTAGTTTGCGTTTTCTGCAAATTTGCAGGCGGTGCTGCTGGTTTTGGAGGTACATGCGTGCATAGCAAAAAATTCAACACCTAAACACTGAAGCGGGTCGAAATCATGATGTTTTTGGGAACGCATATGCGACCTCCGTTAGATGCATGTATTGTTTTTGTTTTATTTGTTCTACACATCAGTTTAGCTCCATATATGCCTATGGACAGTTAAAGTTTTGCCAAGAAATTGTAAATATTATAATTTTGTTTGATATATATTGTAATGTGGTTCTGCATCTAGAACAATCAGGTAATCCATGTAAACTGATAGCTACAGATCAGAGCATGATATATATTGGTCCATAAAGGTGCGGGTATCATCGCTTATTTTGAGTGTGAGAAACATACAAGTTTCATTTAGAACCGAAAGTTAACTAGTCAAAATACAGTAAGCCAAACAAGGCTTTTACAATTAAGTCGCTCTTTGGGCTTATGGAGTGATCTCAAATCACAAGTGAACATGAAACCTGGATGCATACTAAGAAATTATGCAATAAAAAAAATACTTAGTTGTTCCTGAAGCAGTCAGATCTACATGAAGAAGTAACAAACAACACCATTAGCAGTAATATGGTCATTCAAATGAAAATGGAATACTGAGATCTAAGGAACCCTTTGTATAAGATAATTGAAGTACAAAGATTGACAACCATTTCTACCACAGTTCAGTTGGATTATTCTCATATAACAAAGGATTAAATAATCCCATAAACATTAAAACGAAGCATCGTCACAAGTATGTTTCATACATTTTGATCAATATACAAATTGTTATTTTAAATAAAGAGTGATAAGTGCGAGTGTCTTAATTAACCATCAAGGAGGAACTCGAGTGAGAACGATTTCTTGCTTCTATCCCTGCCTGCATCTTGCACTAACTGGACTAGCCTTCATTTCTAAACATCCACATCAAAACTCGTTGTCCCAACTTTTCCTTTTTGCATCTCGACTACATATTCCAATATAGAAATCGCTTCTTACCATTTTCCCATTGCATCATCAGTTTCTACTAGATTGTTATACACTGTGTCTAGATGATGAGAACCATATTTCCCTCTCCAAAACACCTTTTGCTTCTTCAAATAAGTCAGCAGCCTTGTCATACAACTCGATCTGACAACATACAAAATTCAAAAGCAATGTTACATCGAGTTTTATCAAATTGAAACAATTAATGATTCAGTTGTTAAAATGCCATTCTGGAAATCTGATCAGAAGTAACATAAAAGGCCCATATTAGGACACGACCCACAAAACAAATTCACATTTGGATACATAACAGCCCAAAGAAGCTCAAAATTATGTCAATGAACAGGACTGTAAGTAAAATGTCATTACCGAGCATTATACCTCAAATGGTGAAACAAGATTGGCAATATTATGGACCACAAAAGCTTCACTGTTTTGTAATCCAAAGATTGGCAATATAATTCTCTTCCATAAACTCTTTAGTAACATCAATCGACCTACTGTATATGAACAAAGCAATTTTATCACCAGATCTGATATGTTTATTAAAGTTTGAGTATAGAATTATACAGGCAATGCAAAACTAAATATAGATATATATGTAGTCTCAGAATACCTATTGATTAATTATCTGATTATTACACGAGGTTAAACTATTTTTCATTTTCACATACAAATTCATAAATGATCCGCCAAACTCGTAAACAACTGATTATCTTGTAATCACAAAAATCATATAAAGACACTAATTTATAGGGTGAAATGATCAGTCTTAGCTTCAAAAGAAAACTAATTCTAAATATTAGATTAATGCAAGCAGCTCTAAACAGGTACAAGAAGAAGGATCCTTCGCTATTCACGCAAATTATTACCAAGGGAACTCGAGTTTTTCTTTCCTCTAATGTACACGATCTAACTGGGATTCCTTCCGGACATTTCTGGCCATCTTAACCCATGGTTGCAACACCCTACAATCTATAAAGTATAACATAATGTTATTTAATTACGAGGGGATAAAGGAATGCGACTATATTTATACATCTGAAATTAACATTCAACAGGAAACTAAGAACCAAAGTCCAATACATAAAGGGACAACGTAATTACATTTAGCCTATGGTCGGCACTGATAATTTTAACACCACGGATGTGCTCTTTCTCTTCGAGGCATTCAAACCTCTATGTGTTGGTAGTTTCTGGAAGCCATGACTTGACATTCACCTCTATAACACTCCTTATCTTAAGATCTCCGAGCATAGTGCACTTGCTCACAAAGGTTTTATACTTCTATGGTTCACACGGGAAACCGCTTAACACATCTAAACTATTTACGAACTTAAGCATCACTACACTTTCGAACCGATTTCAATCAAATAAGCTCCCTAACCACTTAACCAAATTTCAATCCAATCGCGCACATAAACATAATCTAAAACTTAACATCAAAAACTCTTATCATAGCACAAAAAATATCTGTGATAACACTAGTCAACAATCGCTATTAAATTAATGCATCACGCTTATAAAATTTTGTTCACACATTTTATCAAACACCTTGTGTGCTGCCTTATTAAACACGATTTGTATCCATTTTTTTCTCGACCTTTTTTCATATCGTATTTAGATTGAAAATAACAAAAAAGGGAACAAATTAATCATAATATAATCAATATTAATTTATGATAAAAGTAAAATTTATTAAAAGAACCTTACTTTCAAACTTAAGTGATGAATTTGATACATACTAAGCGAAATGGTGAAGAACGATGGTGAAGACGGTGGATGTGATGGTTAACGGTGGTGAAGGCGGTGGATGTGATGGTGCCATGAGGGGAATAGAACACGACAATAGAAAATGATAAAGAAGAAAAAAATGAGAAAAAGAGTTATATATATGGTAAGATATAGTTGATCTACGAAACAGACCTTGATAAATTCGGAAAGTTACAATATAGTCCCTGTAGTTTTTGAAAAAAAAGGAGGGGAGGTGCATTTGATCCAACGGTTGGGAGAAGGTTTTCTAAGTTTTCTTTTGAGATTAAGTTTTCTATTGATCCCATCTCTCTCTCTCTCTCTCTCTATATATATATATATATATATATATATATATATATATATATATATATATATATATACATATATATATATATATATATATATATATATATATATATATATATATATATATATATATATATATATATATATATATATATATACATATATATATATATATATATATATATATATATATATATATATATATATATATATATATATATATATATATATATATATATATATATATATATATATATATATATATATATATATATATATATATATATATATATATATATATATATATATATATATATATATATATATATATATTATATATAAGTATAATTATGATTTGATACCATACCCTTAATCCCAGTCATATGTGACATGACAGCTATTATCTAATAGTATTTCAAAAATTCCTAAAAGATCTCCTTTTTCCACGTTTTTAATGGTTTGAAATAACATGTTTTTGAAAATCGCGTTCTGGAAACGCAGTTTTGATAATCGCGTTTTTAAACGCAGTTTGATAAGATTTTCGAAAATTATGTATGAAAAAGTGTCAAATGCAATATTTGACCTCGTGACCTATTGTTAACAAGTAAACTGCTTTACCACTAAGCTAGACCAATTTTGGTGATTATTATCCAAAACAATGTTAATAAATTTAAAAAAATAACAATGTTATTTATATACATCAAGGATATACTATAATATTAGAACAAGATATACATCCTACACAAAATACATGTAAAAAAAGCTACGCCTCTTTGTTCTGAAACCCTAATCTCAAACCTTAATGAATTTTTTTTCACACCGATCTTACACCAAAAACTTGATAATACTATATGTTATGCTAACATATTACATCGGCCACTATAAAAATATGCGAACCAATTCTATCAAGAGATGCTGCAAGAAATCACATAACAAGAAGAAATATCTATATTCAGAATCGAGAGTAAGTTTACTGTGTTTATATACTGAAACTTGTGGGGGGCTGCTGTATTGTTATCTGATTATTAAATACGCTATTATATATATACCATTTACACATAAGCAAATTTCTCAACATCTACATGGTACATATAATTACACATAATTTTAATTTTAAGCATGTTTATTAAATTTATGTGCATTCTATTAAAAATGCACATATGTATTTGTATATTAATTAATGATTTTTGTGTAAAATATATCTTGAGATTTTTTAAAATCTAATGATCTAAGGGTTGTTTTTTTGCAGGAGAAGAAGCAATGAAAAAAGAACAGATTTAGGCCGAGGAGAAATATATGTGAGAAATAGTTTGTGGTTTCAGGATTAAGGTAATCTTCCTCACACTCTGCAATTTTCTGAAGAGGAGAAGTTAGTGACTAGGGACCACAGGATAAAGGCCACGATCTTATATCTAACAATTTCGTCAATAAAAAGAAGCTGCAAACACACTTTTAGTGTTGCATTACCAATTCACAGGTTTCCGCCTTTTAGTGAATCTTTAGAATCTTTTGTAATTTATTTTATCTGTTTTTTGGTTTTGATCCATTGATTTTTACCCGCAAATCTTGGCTTCCGTTAGTCTTTACTATGAATATTTTCTCTTGATGTATGTATTACGGATTAAATGGTTTACATATCCTTATGACTTGACTCGTTTGTGTAGTATACAGAGAAATCCATGTTGCAAAGTCTATATTGCTACTGAAATATTTTACATGAAAACATTGGGTGACTCAGATATCAATAAGGAAACATTATTTCACAATTATGAATGATCTGTAACCACTAAACAAAATCAGATTGGGTCGGGGCTGGGTAAAAGTTTGGTTGCGTCAAAGCTGTTGATTCCCCAAATATAAATAATTATCTTTGGGTCTAAATTATTCAGGAGGGTTACGTTGATCTGCCTGTTGGTTTTAGTTTCAATTTCATAAAATGCACAGGTTCTGTTAGGCTATCAGACCTCTGTATATGGTTCAAGGTCAATCATAAGGTTGGCAAACTTAAAACTTACAAGGGTTGTGTCGGTTTACAAATAGGGAAAGTATCACAAAATGATTGTATGATTCTCTTGAAAAAGTTTGAAAATATTGGTGGCTACCACGAGTTTTACCTCACATGTCTGAGATGTATTTGGTTCATTTATTGTAGAGAACTACATCGAATTCGCGGACATGTGAGTTCAAAAAGGTCAGGTCTAGCGGTGTGGATTTTGTGTATTTTTTCTATAGTTTTTAAATAAATATTATATTAAGTACGATTGCAGAAACTACAGTATTGAGTATTACTGATTGTTATTTGCTAATAAATAACTATTAAGAGGGTTTTAAGCATTTTGGGTTACTTTCCACTTGTACGACCCATTTTCTTTTTACTAAGGCTCTGAAGTTCACCATTTGATATTAAACCATCCACTTTATTATTTTCATCTTATGTTTGCAGCTTTATTCGCTGGAATAAAGAAACCCGAATGTTGAGCCTGTGGTGAACTTGGAGCGGAGCTGACAATTAGACACCCTAGATCCCATAATAACTGTAGTGGCATCTAACAATACGTCTTTTCACATTCTATCCCGAGCTTCAATATTTTATATAATGCATGGTAGAATATCAATTCCCCACACAATCACAGATGAACAGACACCAACATGGTACTTGATAGGTGTGTAAACACCCATCCTTTTTACCACTTAATTACAATAATAACCGAGCCAAAACGTGTATTTTATGTCATTTATGTCTGAATTATGCGTGGTTTGTGTTTTTGTTGTGATTTAGGAAGAAAAGGTGAAAAGTGGAGAAAACACGGGATTTCATGGGCTTTTATCGAAGAAAAAGACGAAAGACGAAGTCAAGAAATCAAGAGTGCAAAAAGAACGGAAGTCCAAGACCAATTCTGAAGATTTATCGAAGAAAAAGTCAAAAGACGGAAGTTTACTAAAAGCCGAAGAACTCAAGTCTAATTTATTGAAGAATTACAAGACGAGTTTGAAGAAATCTCGAGACAAAGTCATTAAAGTCAAAAGATTAAGAAGATTAAGGACCTAAATGTGCAATTAAGGAAAGAAGGGAGGAAGCTTCCTAAGCACCTCCCTAATCTCCCCTATAAATAGTTCATTACGTTTTCATTTCATGTTGTTGGGTGGCTTGACAAACCACCACTTCCACCATTTTCATTTACCTTGCACCTTAATTCTTGCACTTTAATTACTTGTTATGCACATTTAATTCCTTTTAATTCCAAGTAAGTTTTATTGAATCTTTACTTTACTTTTTTAATCTCTCATCTACCTTTCTTGTTTATGTTTAATCTTTGTGGTTGTGTTCTTGATGTTCTTATGGTTTTCAATCAAGTGGGTTTTGATTGATTTGGCTTTATTTGTTAGTTTTGTTGATTTGTTTTGATTGCTTATTGTTAGTGGATGTTTATTAGTTGTTTTGGTTTAATCTTTTGGTTTATCTTGGTTAGATCTGGTTAAATTCGTGTTTAGTTTTCATCCCCTGTTCTTCGTGTTCATCTTACTGTTTTTCCCTGATATTCCGAATCAAGACTTTCATTCCGAATCAAAGTTTTCTTTTGTTTATTCCGGATCAAGTTCTTCATGCAGAATATATTATATTCCGGATCAAGTTAATTCATGCGGAATATTTGATTATTCCGGATCAAGTCCCTTTATTCGGAATATCTTTTATTCCGGATCAATCACTTCATTCGGAATACTTTATTATTTCGGATCAAGTCTTTCATTCGGAATATATTTTATTCCGGATCAACACATTATTCTGAACGAGCATTTATTCCGGATAAAGTCAGTTATTCCGGATGAAGCCCAATATTCCGAATAAGAGGAAATTATTCCGGATGAGCTGTTTATTCCAGATAAGCAATTATTCCGGATGAACATGTTTATTCCTGATGAAGCCCTTTTATTCCGGATGAGGATTTTATTCCAGATGAATTGATTTATTCCGAATGAAGGATCTTTTCCGAATGAAGTGTTTTCAGTTTTTAGTTTCAAGCTTTATTTTTCCCGCCTTTTTCTTTATTTGTACTTTTACTTGCCTTTCCTTTTAGTTTAAGTTTTAGTTTGAGTTATTTACCTTTATTGCTTTTAATTTCTCGTCATTTACTTTTCGCCAAGTTTTTATCTTTCATTGTTGTTTCTTTTTACCGTCTTTACTTATTTGATCCAAGTCTTTATTTTTAATTAGTGTAGACAACGACCCATTCCCTTTTTATTCCACCAAGAACAACTAATCTCTTGCACTTAACCGGAAATCAATTCGAAGAGATTCCGAGAAACGAACTTTCAACCTAGCAAAATCTATACATTAAAATGGCGCCGCTGCCGGCTCTTTTCGTGAGGATTAACGGTTTTTTGTGAGAGACGCGTTGGCTTTTGGGATCCGTTCACTCGTGAACGTTATTTTTCGAGTCAAAAATTTTCAAAAATCCAAAAACATTTGAAAAATCATTAAAAGCATTTCTTTTTCAAAGTTTTGCACCAAAAATATTCTTCTTGCTTCTCTATCTTTCTTTATGGATTCTTATGTCCATTGTGTCGGGTGTGGGAAACATTTATCTGGGAACGACTCATGTCAATGGTGTACATGTGAGCGGTGCGGAAACGATATCGACAATACAAAATTCAGATTCGGATTTTGTCCATTGTGCAACTCGACTAATTCGTCCTTTTTGAATCCACCTCTTGTTCCCCCGTGCATCTATTGTGGGAGCGATTCTCATTGGCATGTTTCGTGCCCGGTTCGATACCCGTATGATCACGAGCAAGAAATGGGTTACAATTATGACAATGATAATAGCTATCTACAAGAAGCACCGGATTTTTCTCCATACCCTTGTTGCCAAAATTGTGGGGGCCCTCACGATACTTCTTATTGTCAGCCAATGAATTATTCTGAGCCAGATCCGTGTCCTCAATTTTCTTCACCGATGGATTATTATGAACCAAATCCGTGTTATAATTCTTCTCAACCGATGACTTACTTTGAGCCACATCCGTGCTATAATTCCGGTTTTTAAAATTTTCAGCCCCACATCACACCCTCAATCATCAATCCTCTCAGCAAATTAATCTTGACCAACAACTCACTTCTTTGAACCATATTCTAGAAAGTATAGCTCAACTCCGAGCTGACTTGCATCAGGAAAAGCAACCTTTGCTTGATAGTGATGAAATCTTGAAAACCACCGACACTTTTTTGAGCCAATTTAGTCGTTTTCCCTTCTTTTCTACACCAAAATGTTTAATTACAGCGAGGGATAGAATTGGTGAAATTGAACATACTCGGGGAGATGAACAACAAAATTTGCTTCATGAGCTTCTTAAAGATGTGGAGGTTATCAAGGAAGAGTTAGCCGACTACGTCACTCCTAACTGGACTCGTCCCATCTATTATGATGATGACGACGACGATGATGTCTACACTTTCAATCAATCTTCTGAAGTTGCTGCTCCTACTCTCGATGTTCCTACTGCGTCTAAGGATTTAGATTCGTTGAATGAGCTTAGTGATGTAGGTCTCGACAAATTATTGGATGATGAAGTTTGTGACTTACCTGCTATGGAGCTTTAGGACGACGTTGCTTTCACGCAAGCGGTCGATCCAAATGATGACGATTCTTCTCCCCGCTATGAGAATTTCACTTTTGAAATTTCTCAATCTCCACCGGGAGATGCGGGCGATGACGATTTATTCTCTCCGGCTTACGAGAAGTTCACCGATGAACTTGCTCTTGAAGATGAGGTGGAAGACGTGATTCTCCGCGACAGATTACGGAAAGTGCATCTTCTTATTGCTCAAATCGAAGAGTTGACTTCTCCTCCTCTCTCCGAGACTTTGCCTCCATATATTCCTCCCGTTGAAGATAATGACCCATTGCTGGAAAAAATCGACATTCACTCCATACCGCCAGGTATTGATGACGATGACATGGAGGGGGATATTATTCTTGAAAATTTGCTACTTGAAGGTATTGACCCAAGTCCCCCTCCCGAGCACCTTTCATCCTCCCCTTTAGCCACTATTATATAGGATGAGTGCTTTGACCCGGGAGGTGACATTGAATATGCTATCATTGATAACATTACGGCTTTGTCGCGTGCTCAGCATCCATTGTCTTTGGGGGATGACAATGTGCTTACTTTACCCACCCCACCTCCCGTGGATCTTGATTTCACATAATTTTCGTATGTTGAAAGGACCTTTCTACCATTTAAGACTTATCCCCCCGTCTCTCCTTTGTTGATGTCAACCGGGAACGAGGACAAGGTCTTTGATCCCGGTATTACATTCGAGGCTTCCCCATGGACCATTTAATTCGGGGACGAGTCAGGCTCGTGACTCGGTTAATATAAACAAGCGCTTTTTGGGAGGCAACCCAATTATCTATCTTTACTTGTTTTCACCATAAGTGTAGGGGAGCCCCGTTGGTGTTTCTTGTTTTCTTTCTTATCATGTGCAGGGATTAGAGCTTCAAAGACACACTCTTGATGACTTTTGACGAACCGTGATTCCGTGTTCCCTTCTTCCCGGTTCTATCCTAAACTCTTTTCGATTCACTATTTTATATTTCTCAATATTAAAATAGGAATCTCTTTGGTTGTCTCTTCCTTAGCAAGATTTAAACAAAGTGCATAATGTCCTAAGTGTAGGGGAGTTTACTCCCACATGCTTAAACATTGAGGACAATGTTTATATTAAGTGTAGGGGAGTTTACTCCCACATGCTTAAAAATTGAGGACCATGTTTATATCAAGTGTAGGGGGACTTCTATCGAAGTTAAGTGGCCTTTTCCTTGTATTTGTCCTCATTTTAACCGGAAAATTTGATTTTTCGACATTTTTCAAAATTTTTAATCTATTTTGGCCTAGTTGTATAGTTGTTTTTACCTTTGAATAGTTATTTTCTTTCCTTATTAGAATAAATTTTTAATAAAGTGGTTTTAATTTTCAAACGTTGTGAATCTTTTGACTCAACCCGAGTTTACTTGTCTAAGTTTACTCTAGCTAGTATCCTTAACGTGTTTAAGTCAAGTTTTGCTAGGCTTTTATATAGGGAGCTTTAAAACGCAAAAGTCTTAACTCTCACGGGTTAAGAACAAGAACTTTTCGCAAGTTCCTATAATTGATCCTAGAGAGTTGTTTATCAAGGGAACTTTAAAATGCGATTTCTAAACTTGAAATAGTCTAAGAATTTGCAAGATCCTATAGGCGACTCGAAAACCCAAAACTTTGATTTAATAGGCTAAGCATCCACGAGTCTCATTCCTTGAGAGTTTAAACTGTGGAGAACGAGAGATGATAGAGTCAATTATAAGTTCGGTATTCTTTCGTGATTTATGTGAGTTAATTATAAGCATATTCTCCCATCGCTTGCTAATAAATTTATCTGCAATAAATAAGGTTGTACGATTTGAAAAGTTACTTAGCTTCTAGCCGAAGATCATTTAAAAGTTACTCGGTATGGATTACAGTTCATAGCCAAGGCATAACTTATGGAAGCGGGATGAGAAGATTGGCGAGTCCAAAAATGTTCTAACAAGACATGAGGGCTACATTTTGTTGCTAAAGATCCAAATGTGATGTGAAAAATCATTTATCGAAAATCAATATGAAGGATCGAGACACACGACGAAAAGCAAGAACTCCCCAAAAGATCATGGAGAAGTCTATCCGAAAAGACCCTAGCAAGGTATGAGGATAAATAGATCCAAGTCCGAAAAGGAGGCGGATCGTTGTATCTCAAAATCCCAAATAAAGATTGGAGAAAAATGAAGAAGTCATGGTCCAAATATAAAGAATCTCTCAAAACTTCAAGTGAAGAAATTCCTATTATGAAGAGAAGGCCATTATTTCATGAACGTCTCTCAAGATTTGAAGTATGAAGTCGCTGCCAAATATCGGTCCGAGAAAGGTCTCAAATCGCGAAGCGAGTTATGCCAAGATTTGAACTTTTTGAGGTCCCGAGAAGCAGTTTTAAAAGATTTTGTCCTTTAGCTAACTATTGATTAAATCGTCCCACTTTATTTTCAGCCTAATAAACTATCGAAATAAGTCAACAATGCATCCTAGTGATCATTCAAGACAATAATAAAATATAAGAGATACACCTAGGAATAAGGGAGTCTAAGTGAATAATTAGCCCACATGAGTTCGTGTTAGTTTGCTAACATATAATAACAATGATCTCGTTTTTAAGCTTGGTTTGGAGAAAGTGAAAACTTGAGGATGATGATCATTCATGACATTTTCAAAACCCGAAGGTATGTTTTGATTTCTTTACTTTGAATGTTTATAATTTTCTATCTCTTTAATAAAGGATAAGGTGGATTAATTGTGATGAAAAATATAAACGTGCTTTGTAACTAATGCATTGCATGAGGACATTGCAATGGTTAAGTGTAGGGGATTTAATAGGTGTGTAAACACCCATCCTTTTTACCACTTAATTACAATAATAACCGAGCCAAAACATGTATTTTATGTCATTTATGTCGGAATTATGCGTGGTTTGTGTTTTTGTTGTGATTTAGGACGAAAAGGAGAAAAGTGGATAAAACACGGGATTTCACGGGCTTTTATCGAAGAAAAAGACGAAAGACGAAGTCAAGAAATAAAGAGTGCAAAAAGAACGGAAGTCCAAGACCAATTCTGAAGATTTATCGAAGAAAAAGTCAAAAGACGGAAGTTTACTAAAAGCCGAAGAACTCAAGTCTAATTTATTGAAGAATTACAAGACGAGTTTGAAGAAATCTCGAGACAAAGTCATTAAAGTCAAAAGATTAAGAAGATTAAGGACTTAAATGTGCAATTGAGGAAAGAAGAAAGAAGGGAGGAAGCTTCCTAAGCACCTCCCTAATCTCCCCTATAAATAGTTCATTATGTTTTCATTTCATGTTGTTGGGTGGCTTGACAAACCACCACTTCCACAATTTTTATTTACCTTGCACCTTAATTCTTGCACTTTAATTACTTGTTATGCACATTTAATTCCTTTTAATTCCAAGTAAGTTTTATTGAATCTTTACTTTACTTGTTTAATCTCTCATCTACCTTTCTTGTTTATGTTTAATCTTTGTGGTTGTGTTCTTGATGTTCTTATGGTTTTCAATCAAGTGGGTTTTGATTGATTTGGCTTTATTTGTTAGTTTTGTTGATTTTGTTTTGATTGGTTATTGTTAGTGGATGTTTATTAGTTGTTTTGGTTTAATCTTTTAGTTTATCTTGGTTAGATTTGGTTAAATTCGTGTTTAGTTTTCATCCCCTGTTCTTCGTGTTCATCTTACTGTTTTTCCCAGATATTCCGAATCAATACTTTCATTCCGAATCAAAGTTTTCTTTTGTTTATTCCGGATCAAGTTCTTCATGCGGAATATCTTATATTCCGGATCAAGTTAATTCATGCGGAATATTTGATTATTCCGGATCAACTCCCTTTATTCGGAATATTTTTATTCCAGATCAATCACTTCATTCTGAATACTTTATTATTCCGGATCAAGTCTTTCATTCGGAATATATTTTATTCCGGATCAACACATTATTCCGAACGAGCATTTATTCCGGATAAAGTCAGTTATTACGGATGAAGCCCAATATTCCGAATAAGAGGAAATTATTCCGGATGAGCTGCTTATTCCGGATAAGCAATTATTCCGGATGAACATGTTTATTCCGGATGAAGCCCTTTTATTCCGGATGAGGATTTTATTCTGGATGAATTGATTTATTCCGAATGAAGGATCTTTTCTGAATGAAGTGTTTTCAGTTTTTAGTTTCAAGCTTTATTTTTCCCACCTTTTTCTTTATTTGTTATTTTACTTGCCTTTCCTTTTAGTTTAAGTTTTAGTTTGAGTTATTTACCTTTATTGCTTTTAATTTCTCGTCATTTACTTTTCGCCAAGTTTTTATCTTTCATTGTTGTTTCTTTTTACCGTCTTTATTTTATTCTTATTTGATCCAAGTCTTTATTTTTAATTAGTGTAGACAACGACCCATTCCCTTTTTATTACACCAAGAACAACTAATCTCTTGCACTTAACCGGAAATTAATTCGAAGAGATTCCGAGAAACGAACTTTCAACCTAGCAAAATATATACATCAGTACTACAACCTGTATAATTGAAAATTTGGTAATTGTATAACTATGCACAAAACCTACATATATCATGCTTATCGTACAAAATATTTAAAGATAAATTGACTAGACATTGCGTCATCTGGAGCACAGTACCCGTAGGCATCACTCGTGTAGAGACATGGGTGTTGTCTCCGATAGGGCCTACCTTTGCCAAACGAAAATCCAAACTAAATAACAAAACAGCATAGAGGTGTGATGTTTCCAATTTATCCTTTTAAATCATGTTATACATGGATTGGTATCATTATATATTGGTTTTGTGGTTGTCGATGACACATACATCACCAATGAAAATTTTTAAAGCAATTATTTAAGGTTAAATTGAAATAAAAAAACATGGGTTGCATTTCCTTTCTGCAAGATCATCGGCAGATTTATATAACGAAGTTAATATGATTAGCAGCGTTGAACTATGTTGCACATGAACGGATACGGAAACGGAAACGGGGACGGGGACGGGTACTTAGAAACGGCAATGTCTATAAAACGAAGAAACAGGTATGGCGAGAAACGTTTGCATATTTTTTTATTAATAATATAAATAAACATGAAATATACTTTTAAGAAGGTATAAGGAAGATAAAAATATACATAAAAATAGCCAAAAACTTTATGCAACAAGTCACGCATCCACACTTTTGTACAAAATTTTTGACTTGTTAAACCCCCACTTATATAAAGCTTTATAAAACAAATATTGATACAAATAGAAAATATAAGTTAAGGATATGTATATTCGTTCAAAACAAAAGTTAGGATATGTATAAATAAAAAATTAAAATACTACTTCGTACTACATTGGTAATTTTGAAAATGACAAATATTGGTATATGAAAAATAAAGTAAAATGGAGTAAAAGAAAACCAAAAGTTAGCATTGGGAACCAACATATAGATTTGTCATCAACAAAAGAAAAGAATGAATATATATAATAGAAAAGCTGTCATCTTTTTCCTTCATGATTTTGTCTTTCTTCTCCAACGAGCTTCAACTTTCCGGCATACAAAATATGATTTTTGGAACGTGAAAGTTAATTATCCAGGTCCAGAAACGCGTCTAGAAGCCACAGAAACGTTTCCCAGACGTTTCCTGTTCTAATCATGGTGTTTCCTGTCGAGCTGAAATGTTTCTTATTTTCTAGATACGTTTCTTCCGCGTTTCCAGCCGTTTCTCGTTTCCGGAACGTTTTTGGTACGGGAACGGCACTCCGGAGGCGTTTCCGTACAACATAGGCGTTGAACACAAAAATTTGGTTAGACAGGGATGCATCAGGACCTAAAAGCATTCTTGTATATGTGTGATATATAGTCACCCTACTGTTCTTGAGGATGCAGTGGTTGTACGTCAGGATGACCATTAGGGTCAAATGTCGTGTTACATATTCAGACGTAACTGATCAAAATAAGAAAACATTGAAAGGTGATAACAAAGGATCAAGTGAGCTTGCATATTATGGTTGGCCTCATATTGGAAAGTTTGAGGACATGGAGACGATGTTAAGCTATTTTAACCCATTTATTTGACTTCAGGTTAGCACGCTTTGGATTATACTTAATCATAACAACCTGTCGTTATCACAGGTACTGAAACCTAGAAAACTTGGTGTTGTCAACATTCAATCGAACAATTTGATCAGTGAAGGTTCGTGGATTCTGTTGTATACTGATGTAAATACTTTATATTGGTCATTCTTTAAATTGTAGAGGCATGCCACTCACTTTGTGTCATGCACACAGACTTGGAACCCTGAAATTCATTAGTCGTTAACAAAGATGATGATTTCTCTCAAGGAATTTGATTTTGCACCCTATGTAATCTTCAGGCACTGTAAAATCTAATTTACCATAGTATGACTATCGGTAGTTATATCCAGGCCTACTTTAAATGCGTAACAAAATTTTATGATAGTGTGCAAGTCGAGTATTCACGGATGTTGTGGAAAGCCCGTGCTATGTGGCACATGAGGTGATTTTGGATTATTATGGCCTAGAATCATATTTATGGACTGCACAGGTTATGCTTTACATCCTACTAATTGGTGTGCCTTTATTTTGGGCTGGTAAATGGTAAGAATGAAGCAGAATATTTGATTTGTATATGTGTGTTCTGGATCGATAAGGAGGGTGAATTATTATAAATATTTGTTAATTTTAGGTTTACAAGTGTTATTTAATGTCGTTTTGAAGTGATACCTTGACTTCGAATCAGACTTGTAGCTGTTATATCTAACACTGTTAAGGATCTTATCAGCAAGATTTTGTGCTTTCCACCTTCAGACATTTTAACTGCTTCTGAAGCTCTTTGTTAGTTGTTCCTACATTTATGAGTCATATATATTATGATTATCTTTAGTTTGAGTGCTTTATGTTTTTATCTTTAATATAAAATGAATATATATGGGTTAATAATTCATTAACTATTGTGTTCTAATGAATCGGTTGCAAAGTTAAATACAGATAATAAAATAGGACACAAAAAAAGTATATGCTTTACAAATTCAAAATCAAAGGTGTATATCATTTTTCATGTAACAAATTACAGATGTATATGATTTAAGAATTTCAAGAACTAAGAACTGCTACAACATCAAGAAAAAGACGTAAAAAATTTAAATAACTCGAGGGTAAGCTTTGTTTGTTGTTTTTCAAAAACGAATGAACTCATCGATTCATCCTCACTATGAAGCCAACATTTGTAGGTGAATCAGGTTAGTGAATAGAACACTACAACTTTGCTTTCATATGTTTGGAACAAAACAATATCTATGACATCATTGATTATATTTACACTCAGATCGCAAGAATAAAAGTGAAGTTGCTGATTCTGAACTGAACCTGGGGAAAAATAAAGATTATGAGGTCAGACATTCTGTTTTACTTGCACAAAAATAAAATAAGGAAAGAGTCATTTGGTTGAAGCCTAATTTTTGTAATATTGTCCTATTTGTGGGTGCAACCAATTTGTGTTCATAAGGTTTATAACACATCCATCATGATCAACAGGAAAATAACCATACTTGGCTAAGAGGTATATCAATATAAGCGTATGCCAAAACAATTGTTAATGATTTGATGTTTTGTTTAGCTTTCTGACCATCCTTTTAATAATTTGGGGAACCCTATGCTGTTAGTTTCTTCAAAAGTTTGGTAGTATTTTTTATTCATGAATCTGACTGTAACTTCACATGGTACAAGTTCTTTCGTTTTACTTTTTTTTAATAACTTTTTTGGGGATGTGATATAGGCTAATGCATTTTGGAAGTGTATCAATACCACTAAAGCTTAAGATGATGCAGATGATCCTGGTGCTTTCGCAATTGCTGGCTGTTTACGTGCCATTAGTACGATATTTTTTTCTACCCAGTTTTAGTATGGAATCCCAAACACCCTGGATACCTCATGTAGGTACGATACTGTCATGAGGCCAAACGTTGGATTGTCTATTGGTATCAACTTCTGATAAGATGTTTCTGATTAGGCGTTTATGATGTGATGTTTCTGATGAGTTTTTTGTATATAGAACCTTTTTGATACAACTTTCAACCTTGCTGATAGAAATTTTATATTACAACATCTAGGATAGAACATTTCTGTTAGAACCTTTCTGATAGAACCTTGATTGATGCTATAAAATATTCTATTGGATGACCCATACCTGATTTCATTTGGTGTTGTTTTCCTGACATATTTGATGGATGTAAGTTTAAATTATTGGTGTGAAACAAGTGCCTTTTCTATAGGTTGGGTATAAGAGCTTTCGAAGCGGCCATACGTCGTGTAAGTTTCTATCCTTTTTTGCATTCACAATATACTTAACATACTTGATACATAATTATATGTCCAATCTATTAACTCTATCTTATCTTTATAGCGTCATTTGCTAGAAGTCGGGAATAGCCAAACACTCCAAACTCTAAATCTAAGTACTTTTAACATGCGTTGGTATGGGTAGAGAATTCGGTTCACCTTTGGTAGTAGCCATTGCATAAGTCACATTATATCTTTCATATATGCTGATTTGTTACTAATTCGTAAAAAGCCATGAGAAAAATCAGAGGAACATCACAAGGTTGTGGCCTTTACTGATCCAAACATTGGCCTTTACTGATCCAAACATTGGCCTTTACTGATCCAATTGAAGATTGGAAAGATGGATCCTATTTGCAACTTGGATGTTTGTGATTCGCAATAGTTAAATTTTTTCTAAACTAGAATTCTAATGATTCGTTTGATGAAGGACGTCTTCCTAATGGCAAGTAAGGTCAGTCAAATCGTAACTGATTACTTTGACCAAATTACCTCATGTGGTTCAGACCTCCTTCACTGATCAGGCCTTCATTAATCCTACACCTGAAGACTGAGTAGTTGTTGAGCTGTGCGATGTGTAGCAATGGAGTTTTTGGATGCATGATGGTCAAAGGAGAAGCTTTAGATAATCAATGTAGCTGGTATGTTGTAGGTACCATATTGATTGATAGATTTATGCTACAAAATATAAGATTTATGCTACAAAAGATAGTAAAGCAATTTAATGTGTTTTCTTTTATTTCAGAACAATGAAAAAGAAGAGAGGTAAAACGACTAATGATGGTTCAGATACAATAGAGCATTTTTAGGTATATATCATTAAAAAGTGCTAACCGCTCACTTTACAATCCACAGCTATCTGAGCCTGTACGACATGGTTGATGCTTCTTTGAAAATGATATACTTTGTAACTATTTTGTTTAAACATCAAAACCGAAATTTACCCATTTATAGTAAATGAGTCAAAACTGCTACTAATCTTTGATAATCTACATTCACTTATTTTATTTAGCTTAAAAAGAAAAAATTCCACTCTTTAAGTTGCAACGTTACTAGAACAATGCAGTGTTATGATTCGATCATTAAACTTGGTAAAGAGTCGCATATGGCTCATGATTGATGGAGGTTAGACGTGAACATAAAAGAAAGCAAGATTGAGTGAATTCAGGTATGTTTATTCAACTGACTTGCTTATCTCAGTTGATGTTGAAAACATAAGAACACTAAAAATAAGTTACTAATGATGTCACTACAAAATCTAGCATGAAAGAGGAATCATCTTCTGAGGTTTTAGAAAGTGAAATCTAATATGCCAAATAGTTGAATATTGTTATTTTTTTAATATTATGATAGTCTTGTTCTTTTTTGTGTGAGCTGAAACGTATGTGGTAATATGTGTATACAAGTAGTAGAATAACTGGAACCGCTTGCATTAAAAGTTAAAGTTTATTGTATTGATTGCACTAACATTGAAATTATGACTTGATAGATGAAGAACCTGCACCCAATCCTCTTATAACAGGAATTGGTATGGCATGTGAGACCTGGAGACAGTGGGATATTAAATTAGACTTATAAATAAAGAGCTTCTGATCTCGGATGCGAAAAACTACAAGAAATCATTATATTTATCAGTAAGTACATTATGTTTACTTTTTTCCAATATGTTTCAGGTGGTCAGTTACTTATACACGTCCATTTGCTTACTTTGAGTAAATAGTTATAGTAATACCTCCTCTTAATCTGTAGTATATGGGATAGCTGGGATGCAACTTTGAGTTATCCTGAAATGATGAGGTTACCGTGGATGAACAGTTATTCCCATACCTCAGTCGATTGTACTAAATTTTTCAAAATTTTACATGCGGATTATATTTGAAAGCCGCACTAGATAGGCGCGCACACACACACAGAGGTTACCTCTTTTTAATGATTTAAAAAATGTAATATTGTGTTTTATAAGAAAACTCATAGAAGAATTCTTATATCTCCTGGACCAGGTAAGATCATGAGTCTGCCTATTTTTTTGTCTAAAATTATACCTCCATCAAGGACAATATCAGTTTAATTTCGTATTGAGCATTTTTGTTTCCACATGTGCACCAAAAGATTCAAGATTCAGGAATATCATTAGAAATAGTTCTATAATTTCGACCTGAGGTACCTCTTTGTGGTGTAACATTTTGATAATTGTTAAAGAGATGCTTATATATTCTCACAATGATTTACAAATATTGTAATAAAAATAATTTAGTTACTCTATTGAACTATAAAAGTTCTCAGTAAAACCTGTTTTACATGAGGTCAAGGATGTTATCGGTTGTTTAAGTTTCCGGGTTAGGAAAGCTATTTAATTAATGAAAAGAAATCTTTTTAAGGTTCCATTTTGGATAGGTATTAGCTATCTTTATCCACTACACTTCCAGATTTTTGGAAGTAGTTCATGGAATTTACCAAGAACTATCTATTTAAGTTGGTGCTTATGCACTACGTAAATCCAAACAGCACTACATAAATCCGAAACGCACCTACGTATCAGGATGCTATCTAGCATTATCGTACAACCGTCAGCTAGCTTTAGCCATATATCGCATTTAGATCAGTATACATTGGACCCGTTTTTTTACTTTGCATTTAAGTTAAAGTGGGTCAACGAGTTTTTGTAACCTGTTGTATATATTCTGAGGCAAATGCTCGACTACCACCAATTATTGTTTATTAAGATATCCTCTCCATGGATTGTGTTCTGAAACAAATTGATTTGTCACATATGGATGAACAAAATTCCGCTAACAAGTATGTTAAGCCCAGTAATCAATATTTACTTTGATGGATAAGGATGTAGAGTCTTAAGTCCGTCTGCGTATGACATGCCTTTGGGTTGCACTTATAGAAGATGTCAATATACCGACCATCATGTCTACCATGGATAATTGAGCATCAGCTCTCTGACCCTGGTGGCTCATGGGGGAGAAGGTGAACCCTTGATGTTTTTGTCTTTTGACAGGCTCCTCAACACATTTTCTTAGAGTCGGGTTTGCTAGAAATTGCAATGTACCTCATCTTGATGACACTACAGTGGCTTTTCTGGTTTTAACAACTGATGTTATTGAATCTCTCCATGTGAGTTTTATCCACAATAGAAAAGATAATTCAATCTATGTTAGGTATTTCTATTGTAATTAGGAATAATTAAACCTTTTGTTGTCTTAGATGTGTTTATTATTGACGGAGGCCAAGTATTGAAGAACTGGTTGACTTGTTTCTGGAGGCCCGAGATCGCGTGACGAAGAGGGGTTTAGTAAAATGGGCATAACTTTTGCATCCTAAGTCCGTTTTTAGCCCGTGACCTGTCAAAACGTGCGTAAAAAGGAGACCGACGACGTTGTAACCACCTTTTAGCTGGTTGCGAATTTTCCAAGGCCCGAAAAGCCTTTTTACTATCAGTTTTTTGCATTTTTATATTTTTTTCACTTTCAGTTGGACTTTGTCATTGGGCTACGGTCCAGCCCGTTGGATTTTTAGGGTTTTTCTTTGTTTGCGGTCATTATTTAATGAATCTGCTGTAACCCTAGCAAGACACTTATCATTTTAATAAAAGTTAAACCACTGGCCGTTGTGTTGCCGTGTTTTACCCTAATTTTCGGGCATTCTTCAGAATCAACGATTATTAGCAGAATTGTTTCTGGCATTCTTATTGAATCAACAGATCCTATTACTTATCTTTGTTACTTTGTTTTTTAGTCTACATCAATTATCCGGGTCAATCAACAGAAACTGTAACTGTAAGAAAGACGGACTTTTTGTTTATTATCCGGGGCAGTCAACAGAAACTGTAACTGTGTGTTTAGTCTTTATAGAGCTTCTCGGGTGCTTTTTCCCGGAGAAAAAAAACCTCAATGAAGCCAAGACTGTTACTTTGTGCTCTTTTCAGGCAGTCTTTGAAGCAAATGTTGCTTCTCTAGCCTCAAGGAAATCGTCATCAACAGTGAACAATGGAGCCATCCATAAGGCTGTAAGTGTGATGTGAACCTAAAGACCGCCACTGAATGTGAGATGTGCCACACCAGTCGGTAAAATCACTCGTCCATAAACAATACCGTTAGTTCAAGATCACTGCATGTTCCTCTTGAGCAAAAGGAAATAAGGTGATATGTATGTTACCTTATACTGTAGACGATAGGTATGTTACCTTATTACGTGGCTTGCTAATGATAGTGGAAAATCAATATTTGTTATTTACTGATGTTTTTTTCTTTGTTTATGAACTCCGTTGCAGGAAATAGTGTAGAAGTGGTAGGAATAAGTGGTAGAAAAAGAGAAATGACGTCATGAGACTTCAATCAAAGTAGCTGAGAAAGCAACAAGAAACATAGAAAGAGGAGATTAAACAACAACGTTGCAAGCAAGGAAGCTAAACCACTAAAAACAAGCTAAATCACGGTCATAAAAGCTGATCTACACTTATGACCCCAAAGGTCTGATCTTAAGCCTCCGCTTTCATATTCTTCTTTTCATATTGTACGTTTTCACATGTATCCACTCCATTACATGATCCAAATATGTTAATCTGTTGGTTTGTGTAAAACTAACTGAATTGTTTTGAATATAGTACCACTTTGTTGATAGCTAAAATTGTGAAATAACTTTCACTAATTGGTTTATATTTTGAACAAGGAGCTGCATCCAAAAATTAACATTGACAAATATTACGATTGGGATTATTTAGGCATAGTAAGAATCACACTATTAATCATATCATCATTTGCAAAAGCCAAATTAAGTAGCATTTTAACGCTATCTTGATGTAACTTTATCGAATCCAAAGTGCATCGGTTAGAACTTTTGCACTATGTTGTGCATATGACTAAATATGTAACTAATTTAATGAAACCTCAAATAAAAGACCTTATGACCGAGAAAATGAGACACAACACTCGACGATATGATCTTCATCACGTGTATCTAATGTGGTTTCGGTGATCCTTATCCAAAAGGAGTTACTCATCATCAAACCAAATTAAAGATTCTTACTTTTAATGAGTTTGGTTCTCAAAGTGACGCTAATAACCATTTAACGCTTTTCATAATGTATTTTATTCTTACTTTAAATGTATAAAGCTTTCGAGGAAAGAGCAGCCTTTGGTGCACGGGACTTACAGCATCTTCAATGAAAAGCTATACAAACCTTTTTACTATTTCAAAAAGCTTTTGAGGGTGTTTTTTTGCATTGGACCAAAATCTTTTAGGAATGGTTTTTAAAAGGTTTATAAAATGACTTTGTGTATGCAAAGTCATTTTGTAAACCTTTCCTAAAAGCTTTCGATCCGTTGGAAAAAACTACCCCAAAAACTTTATGAATTAATGAAAAGCTTTATATAACTTTTCACCATTGGAGATGCTCTAAAGAATAGAGAACCACGTACACGAGTTGGAATCACTTTTAGAAGCAAGACATGACGACATCTTTTACAACACTAATCTAAGGCATGGATAACTGGTACTTGCATTTGGTAGGGAACCAACGACATAAGGCAAATATTATATGGCTTGGACCTGACATATTATAACAAGTGGGTGAGCTTATGCCCAAATTAGTGAATTACAGTTGCGTTACATCTAAAGACTGGAAGTGAGAGATTAGAATAACAGTGAAGCAACAAGATGGAATGGAAAATCAGAAAATGAATTAAGAGTGAAAAAAAGTTAAGTGACACACGTGAAGTTCTATTATTATATGATTGACATCTTGACTTTTCAAATTTGTTGATACGAAGTGCTAATAGTGGTTACAAAACTTTTTGAATGTGTCACTACAAAATAAATCACGTTTATTTACTAAAAGTTTTACTTAATAATGAAGATTTAAGTTCATTTGGATACCAAACTTATCTAAGATATGAGGGGACTCATCCCCACCCTCCATCTCCCTCCCATCTAATGGTTGAGATCAAATCTCCATTTTACACTGGAAGGGTATTTTCGTCATTTCACCCGCTCACTATATAAGCATTTTTCTCACTTCTTTCTCATAAAACCCACACACACACATCGGCTTTCTATTTCTCTCTCTACCCGATCTAGTTTCTCTCTCTACAATTGATAGATCGAAGCTTTTAATCACGAATCCCTCGCGAATATCATCACGATTCCATCACGAATCAATTAATTAGATCAATTAATCAATACGAATTCATGATTAGGCACAAATTGAATCATCAGGTTTGTATAAAATCTATTCTTATATTTAGCTTATTTGATTTTGAATAAGCTTATTAATTTACTATCATGTTAATTATAAGCTTTGAATTAGCTTATTTTGAACGAATTATTTTGATTGATTGTTCTTACTTATAAGCTAACTTCTTAGGTGATTTATGTGAATAAGCTTATTTGTTTGAATAAGCTTTTGAATTAGATGAAAGTTATGAATAAGCTTGCGAGTTAGATGATTTGGATTTATTTTGTTGAAATATAAGCTAGCTTATTAGCTTATTTTAACGAATTATAAGGTTTTGTGAATAAGAGAGTTACGAATAAGCTTATTTTCGTTTGAATAAGCTGCATTATTAGGATTTTTTTATATAGCTGATATATGCTGAATTAAGCTTGATGTATCATATATGATACATCATTTATCATATATGATACATGGGTATCATATATGATGTTTCTGAATAAGCTTAAGTTAGCGTGAAATAGCTGTATTATTAGACATTTTTAACTATATATTGCTGATGTAAGCTTATTATGTTGGATCTATCATATATGATACCTCATTTATCATACATGATAGTTATATGATATGTGATATATGATAGATATATCATATATGATATATGAGGTATCATATATGATATATCTAACAGGCCATATAAAAAACCAGACATTGATATTGTACATGATTTTTTTTACAGTTTTGACCTATTGCGCATTTTGATATAGTCTGCTAGGTAATTCACTCGTTGATAAAATGGTGCCTAATATGTTCTTTCATCTTTTTTATTAATGCAGACTGTCTGAACACAACAACGAGCATATATAGATGTGACAATTACATGGTTGGAGCAAAGCATGATGACGTGCACGCATATATGTAATGATAAGATGAAGGTGTCGTCGAGGCTAAAGAAGATTTACAAGAGAAAAGTGATTTGGTCGAAAATGAAGAAGAACTGATTGAAAATGAAGAATAGTAGTTTCAATAATAAGAATGTTATGATTTAGTTATGAATTGATTAGACTCTTTTGTTCTTGTATCTTTTTTATTATGAATAAGTGTTTTAATCATGATTGGTTACATTCTATTTGAACAAGTCTTAAATCATCAATTGTATGCTCTTAAAAACTACTTTTTTATTTTATGAACAAATGTTTAATCATTGATTCAGTTGGTTCTTTGTTTTAGTCATGAAGTTAGCAAACCTTTTGTTGAATTTGTCAAAAATATTTGAGTATCATATATGATAATGCATCATCATATATGATACTCATAAAAAAATATTCTTTTTTATTGTGTAGACAAGTGAATCCACAACACTCCTTGTTTTAATCATGAATTTGACACTATACTTGATGTTTAAAAAATGATAACATGATTCATATTCGAATGACCATCACTAATTTATCAAAACAATCATCACATAATACCAAAAAAGTTAAACCATATTAACAAGACGTTGTACTAGATATCAATGTATTACAAATCCTCTATATACGTCAAAACTCCATTAGGAGATTACAAGAAAAATACAAAGAATACATTTTAAACTTAAACTAAAATTTTATGAGCTTCTTCATTAACCTTCTTGGCCGTTTGGATGCTTGTAATGTTCAATATTCCTTGAAAACAGCATTCTCTACACAAAAAAGAAGATTTAATTCAATTTTCAAGCACATAATCATATATGATATATCTTATCATATATGATATTTTAGCTTATATCATATATTATATAGTATATCATATATGATATTTCACTAAGATGTCATACTAAATCTCCTCAACGAGATTAAGCCATAAAAAATAAGATTTAATTCAATTTACAAGCACATAATCATATATGATATATTTTATCATATATGATGTTTTAGCTTATATCATATATGATATCGTATATCATATATGATACTTCACTAACAGGTCATACTGAATATGTTCAACGAGATTAGGCCATAAAATCTTATAATTTATGAAAATAAGCTAATAAGTTAGTTTATTATTCATGATAATAAAGATGATGATAAGTTATAAGCTTATTCACATGAATCATCTAATAAGTTACCTTATCATTCGTTAAATTCATGTAATTTCTCAAATAAGCTATAAAAGAATAAGATGAATAATAAGCTTATTCACATAGAATAAGCTAAAAAAAAAATGAATCAAAACGAATCGAATGAATTTTACCTTTTTTATGAAGGTGATGATCGACTTACGAATGTGATTATCGATGAATTTGATGTATTTGATGATAGATTAAGATTTGAATATGTGTATGTGTGTGTGTTTTTGTGTGTGTTTTAGAGAGAAGAAAAAAAAAACACCGACTGTTAGATCTGGGAAGTGGGAGAGTGGTAGGTGATGTTAGGTGGGAGGGGTAAAATGACGAAAATACCCTCCGCTTTTTTAATTAAAAAATAAGAATTAATCTGGGCATTTGATTAATATTAAATGGAAGGTAGGGATTGATCCCCTTGTATCCTTTGGATACAAGGTATCCAAAATAACCGGACTCAATAATGAAATATACAATTATTTAAGTCATTGTAACTTTTCCTTACTAAAAGGCATGAGTATAAAAGTAAACAAAAGAAACCCATCACTTTTGTTTACTTTTTTCTTATTAAAAAAAAGTCATTAAAAGTTTTATACTTTTACTTAATCTTTTTTTAGTAATAATAAACTTTTAGTGTTCCCCTCTATTTCTTACTCTTTTTTCTTAATAGTAGGAGTTAATAAAAATAACTTTTGGTGACTTTTTTAGTAGAAAATTAATAGAAAATACTTTTGCTTACTCAATATTGAGTAAGAATATACTTTTAGTGCTCTCCTCTATTACTTATTTTTTTACATTTAATTTAATAAGCAAATGTAATAAAAATTTTAGTGAGCTATCTACATTTGACTTGAAACTTTGACAAATCATATAAAATTATTATTAATTTGACTTGAAACTGTGAACATAATAGAGCCTCTTGGTTCCTGATTTTCAGTTTAAGGTTCCTGATTTTCAGTTTAAAAGAGTATAGATTGATATTGTACATCTTTATTTGACTTGTATGTAAAAACCCGCTAAGAATATCGACATATGGGACTAATGCATTAAAATTTTCATTTATAAAAGAAACTAAACTAAATTCAAATTCAAAAAATGTATTGCAACACGTGTTTATACAAAATTATTTATGAAACTTTGTAATTGGAAATTTTAACTTTATCTTTTGTTTGACAAAAAATGCTGTATGGAAGACGATGTATTCATGTGCCATGTATGTTTAACTCTTTCAAAAAATTACACGCCCAAGTTCAAAAACAATACCAAATCCATAATTTTAATCTTTCAAAAATTGGAGTACTAAGAGCTAAAAGATGTTCCATAAACTCTTATAAATACATCTAAATTCTACATTACAAAAAAATATATATCAAACAAAATTTATAAAAAAATAAAGCAATATTCGCAAAACCAAATATTTACATGAAGATTTCTTAGTGCTTATCATATTTCAATTTATTTATATAATTATATTGAAACTGTGTCTTGATATTGCTATCATAGGTTCACTCTACTTTGTAATCTGATGGAATGTCTAGATGTACATTTTTGTAACGGTGCAAAACCATAAAACCTAAACAAGCAAAGCGAATGATATGAACATTCCTTTCGACGCTACTGAGAGTTTTTGTGCGTCGAAGAATCAAACTTAGAGGAAATGTATAGATTTGCACACTCCTTTTATTGAAGATGTGGAGTGATCAAAAGCTTATAAAGGACATAGTTATTCAAGACTAAGCAAAAAAAAAACTTGTGGAGGTACGTTGTTGATTTTAATCGTCTTATTTCCTTGAAATTAATAGTAGATGTTCACATATTATTAGCACTCATCTAGATTTTACTTAAAATGTTAAAAATTCTTAATATTTTAAAAACTTTAAATACTGAATAACAAATTTTGTTTAACAATTCTAATTTTTTAAGAAAAATTCTAAAATGTACCACATGTCTAAAATTATGTAAGTATTTTGTTTAAATGCTTTTAAGGTTGATTATTACTTTTTAAAAAATATTTTGATTTGGTTTTATTTATTTATTGTTTCATAAACTTTTGTATTTTTTTGTTAAGTTTTATATTTATGGTTTTGCTTAATGGTTGGTATGGTTGTAATTGTAAAATTTATAATTATTCATCACTTCCACTCTTTATCTTCTTTTTAACTTCGGTATTTCGAACACTGTTACTATTGTTATTGATCATTTGGTTTTGATTATTCATTTGTTTCGTAAATCTTTTCCAAAAAGTACGTTTGTGTATTAGTTACATTTGTTGGCAGTCGGGTTCCTTTTTGCTAAAAGAAAACTTAAAGATAACTAATATTTGATATTTTTAGGCTTTAGTCCATCCAACGAACGTGTTTTGTCCTATGTAAATTTTCGGTTTTACAAATATTGATTTGTATTTTTTTAAATTGATATAGTGCCTTTGATTGTGGTTGACCTTAACTCATCTAATTAACGGGTTTGATTCTAAACGTTTTTGTTTTCCTCGTTATTTCTTGTGTTGGCATGTTATATGTTTGTTACTTTTTCGTTGACCTTAGCTCATCACACATTTTGCTCTAATCATTTGTGAAATATTTAATTTAAAAAAAAGTTAATTTGAATAAATATGATTGGTTGATGTGGTGTATGGTTGTATGCTGTAAACACGATCAACAGCAAAATCCAACAATAACGACCAAATCAATCATTTATATATATATATATATATATATATATATATATATATATATATATATATATATATATATATATATATATATATATATATTTTTGAAAACAATTATTTTTTCACAGATATAAAATTGTCTTTGTAAAGCACCAAACGTTTCATTTGTCGATAGCCCATTACTACCAAATCTTGCAACATGTCTGCTGCTACTATTTTGTTTTTTTATTTTTTTTTGTATGTAATATTTTCATGCTTGAATTGTTGATGATATAGTTAAACTTTGAGATAATATAAAATAAATAGATAGGCATAGGGTATATGATTTGTTGGAACTTGAAAAAGCAACGTTTAGGAGTAATTTTTTAATGTATATTTTATTTGTTTGAAATGTGCCAATTTTGTTGGCCTGACCGAACACATTCCATCTAATCGTCGGTCGATAATTTTTAGCTAAATGGGTCTCTGTCTCGTTCCGCTCTAATTTGTTTTGGTTCGATCCGGAATCATAGTCAAACTTTGTTAGATTTCTATTATAACTATAATTGATACTACGTGAAGAAAATCTATGGGTTCTCGATAAGTCAGCCCCTGAATGGGCCTTTGGTCCACGTTACATACTTCAGGGGAAGAATTTCCCTATTATTAGGGGGGCTAATTCCATTCAGCAATGAAGGGAATGCAAAATTAATGCATTTGCAGTGACCATCTTTTTAGGCTTATCTATATTACACTAAAGTATTCTTATTCATCTTTTTTTCTTGATTATCTAGACTTTCCAGCATCGTCATTAGCTCAGCTCAGATAAGGATCTTGCCTACTGAAAAGTTTAAAAGTTTTAAAGATAAAGACAAGATGACGGAAGAAGCCAAGACTGGCAAGTTTAATTGGACGAAATGGGTCGTTCAAAAAAAAAGAAAAAAAGAAAAAAAAGAAAAAAGAAAAAATGGACAGAATGGAATAAATGATTACTCAAAATGATTCTTTACATTGCACCAATGTTATGCTGATCGGCATGTAGGGACTGGAGAGTCATTAGACCATGTTGTCTATAAATGTTCACGAAAAGTTAATAGTAGTTTTCATGCTTATCTTATAATAGACAAAATTGTATACTTTACTATTGGTTAATAAATGATTTGATCAAAACAAAACTATTTACAAAAAGTTTTAAATAAAAAAATTCATGCCTAATTTCGTATCTGAGAATTGGACAGACAAAACGCACTATAAGGACATAACTCCCGTGATTCCACAATTAATGAGCCAAATATCAAAATATGACCTGCAGTTTTTCAAGTATTCGCTGCTCCCTTTGTGAGCTAACTAAAGCTTTGTAGAAGAGGTCCCAAGTGTGTTTGAAGATTTTTTATTATTATTTCCAGAAGTCCAAACTCGGTAGGCATACAAAAATTTCCTAAAATACTTTTACCAATAAATATACCCGAGAATTTGGTTTGATGCGTCTAATTATACGTTTAGCGCCAAATAGAAATGCATCACTATATGAGGTAATGCAAGCGTCAACATGACCATCATGGTTTAATTGTGCACAGGGCCCTTCCACTTCTCCACATGCTTTCGAAACTGCCATTCTAAACAGTTTAAGCAAATTATCCTGAAATAGGAACATGTCGTAACCAATACACCCTTAAGGGGCAACCTGCGAACATTAAAAAACCAACGTTATTGCTCAGTATCAAAACATGTATCAGTGACATATCCATTTTAGTAAAGTAACCTAATATGTTAAACAAAAATAACAGATGCAAGTTGACCCATTTTAAGAAAAGCATGCCAAAAAGCGACAGATGCATAACAGTAGTTTTGGCAGCCCGCCATCCTTAAGAAAAAGCAGTGTATTAGGATCCCAAAGAACCCAAGTAATACCAAGAAGGAAAGTACACCTGCTGAACAAATACAACAGCTAAGAAAACCATATAGCAATGAATGAAAAATTAGACAAGTAATTATGTAAACCTCAAAAATTAAGAAAGTATAAAAAATTATGTCGAATAAATAGAGGAAAGATAAAAACTCACAATAATAATTTGACACTTTCAGCCAAGTGAGTTATAAATAGGTCTTCATGTCGGGTTAATCCGAAAGGAATTTTAGACATCCTCTTCCAATTACATGACTAAACTTTATAGTATTATAAAAATGCTTAAACCTGTGTATAATTAGTTATTTAAAGTAAATAAATAGATCACAAACCTTTTGGTTTAAAGTAGCTATCAGGAGCAACCAAATCAAAGATACACTCAGCAGCAGCCGAATCCCTCTTACACTCAGCAGCAACTAATCTTCCACGGCCAACTCTGGATGTGCATGTAATAAAAACAGTAAGTTGGTTGGTTGATTGTTCTGATCTGTTTCATCATTTTCAAGGTTACTAAACAATACGTCCTCATCATTTTCAATGGTTCCGGTACCAGTCATACTTTCTGAGTTATCTTCATTCAACCAATCATCTGCATCATCGTCATCTTTGTCTTCAATAACAGTCTTGAAAGACGTGTTATGATCACCAGATTTGCTTTCATTTCGTGGTTCCTTTTAGATGACAGATTTGTCTATAATTTGAACATCTTCACGTGAAATAGAATGTTTTCTACATCAACTGATATCAATGTGCAACAAGTATGGGCATGTCGAGATAAACTGGTTTTGCTGACAGAAGCATTTCTATATACTAATTTTTGGTTTTTCTGAAACTTCTGTCATTAAAAGAACGTCAATATGTACTCATTTTCTTATAGACTATTTGGCACTGGCATTGCTTAAATGAAAGTGCTTATGTAGTTAAACATATGCAGGTAAGTAAGTTCTTATTTTAGTCTTATTACTCAAATATAATACCGTGTTTGAAGATAGGTCTTCAGAAATGGTCCTCTCTTCTGGGACTGCACTCCTTGAGCATTTGTGCTGACCATCATGGACCATCTGCCACACCAAATCAACAAGATACTTAGCCATGAACCCTTATCAGAGCGCATGCAACCGCCTTTATCAGCACAGGTACACGTACCGCCCAAGAACTCTGGAAGTTCAAGTAGTCTTTGGATCAAGGAAGGATTTCACCATGCTCCAGAGAAGTCTAGACCCAGACCCCGCATTGATAATGTACATACGGCATAAAGTCTATAAGAGACAAGATGTTTAGACAAATTGTGTAGTTTAACCTATATGGCTATATAGCATAAATTTTAGCCAACAGAATTTGTGTACCTTGAGGTAGTTGTTACCATCAATGCTTTGGAGACGCTTGATAAGTTCCCTAGCATTTTATTCATGTTTCTCAATCCCTGATACATAAACCACGTAAACCTTAGCCTTACATGTGTTTTAAGTAAATTATGTGTAATCTAAAGTTGGCGAAATGGGCGGTTATGGAGTCTCAGAACTGGGTACTTAGTCAAAACAGGTTAAGGTTGGTTGACCCGATGCATTTTTTTCTCCCTGTCAGATAAACCGTAACTCGAATCAGTAGTTCACAAGTAAAATAATTACTTACCACTCCTTGTACATCAAGGATGGTAGTACTTTGATCAATATGCTTTTTCCCAGCGATTGAGCAAGCCGGAAACTTATCAACAAATGTACTTTCAAACCCCATCACATGATACTTGACACAACGCTCGAGGGTCGTAGCCTGCATGAGCTTGGTAGCGTCAACTTTACCAAGTTGCTCAATGTAGACAGGTCTTCCTTCCTTGTTAATACCATGGTGTCCTTGTGTGACGACATCCTCTTTTTCCTTACTGGGTGTTTGGAAGTGCGGTTATCTGCCTATTGCCGCTTGAATTGCAGTAAATAAGTCTTAGCTTTGGATGACGTGATGCATCTATTTCTAGCAAAGGCCATTTGAGGTACATTTTTGTTCCGATGACACCATATGAAAGTATGAAACACCACTTGCATGTGTAGAAGCGTGTCAAAAACCAAGCATTCTACATGAAAGTAATTGCATATTTTGATTTTAATTTATAGGCACTTGATAAATCTCAACTTGATAACACTATTTGAGAAAAGGAGCAAAAGCTTGATTCGTCGAGAATTTAAGGATTGTATTATTTTTACCTTTGCTCAGCGAATCCCCACTGTCATTGATTGTGATCTGGTCCTTGTTCTTAGTGATGACTCCGTGTTTGTCTAAGTCGAAAATTTATATATTAAACATTTGTATTTACTTTTCAACAAAGAACCAATGTTTAAATTTATTCTGAATATAAAACGTAAGCTGCCTGATTTCAGTCAAGTCCTTGTTCAACTATCAGTTTTTGTCAAAATAGACTGGTTTTGCAAACCAGTATCTTTAGTTTACATTTCCAGGATTCAAACACATAACACAACACAACAATTATAATTAACCCTTTTTGCAAGTTTTTGACCATTTTCTTGGTTTGTATTCCAAAAAGGCATGAAACACTACTTACTTGCATGTGTAGAAGCGTGTCAAAAATCAAGCATTCAAGACCGCTGACGCCATATGCAAAAAAGAGCCATGATACACAATGTTCTTTGCTTGGTTCTGATTTTTATAGGAAGAAACAGTATGGCATATCTTTATTCAGAGTATTAATAAAGAAAAAGTAGAACTTTTTCTCTTTTACGCTTCACATTACTATCCTATTGAAGCAATTATTCAATTATCAAGGTACTTTGGGAACTATGAAATAGTAAAACAAAAGTAATGAATTCCCTTTTACATATAATCAAGGCAAGAGGAAAGGTAGTTGATGTAATGGTTTTACCCCTTTAGGAAAAGGAAGGCAAAATAGTGGTAAGCGTTAAGTGTCGGTTTAGAAAAACCAAGCACTAATGACCCAAGATGGGGATCGTTCTCAAGGAGGCTTAGTGTGTGTGTAATGAAATGATTATCTTTGTGATTATATTTGTGAGAAAGAATGATAGAAATGAGATAAGAAGAGAATGACGGTTACGGTGTCGTATTAAACTAAGACGAAAAAGGTGTACACGTAAAACCGTAAAAAGCACCAAAATTAAAATTTTACCCTAAAAATTACTAAAAATCCACAAAAATATTCTAAGAGTTTACAAAAAAACCAAACTTGCCAAAACCTTTTAATTAATTTAATTATGATTTTTTAATGCTAATTAAAGCCCTAAAAATCAATATTAACTATTAAAAAGTCCAAAACAAGATTTTAAAGTTTGTAAACCTCAAGAATACCCTAGTTAAGCTAAAAAGTATTTTGCAAAATTTTAAAAACACTAAAAACTTTTTTTAAACAATTAAAAACTGTTAAAAATCAATAAAACTAAAACTAATTCTAGAAAATAACTAAAAGACTCTAAAAATATTTGGAAAGTTGCAAAATTCCTAATTAAGTGTCTACAATCTAGGAAAAATATAAAAACTTAGAAAATCAGACTTTCAATTTTTAACAATAAAATAATATTAAAATATTATGAAAAATCCAAAAATCATAATAAATTCTAAAAAGTTGCAAACTAGCTTAACTTAACCTAAATAACTCAGAAATGAAAGTGAAATTACCTAAATACCCTTAATGGGCCTAGAAAATGGGCTAAACCCAAAACAGATCCTTATTGGGCCAAATTTGGGCCAATTATAAAAAAGTGTCCAAAATAAGCCCAAAAAGCACTACTTGACTCAAAATTTGATTTTAAACAACTTTTTCCAAAGGCCCAAAAGATGAAAGTGTGAAATAAGCTAGCTTATACCAAACAGCTTATTCTTAATGGGCTTTTTGGCCCATTAAGCTATAAGCCAATGCCATAAGCTGAAATTAGACACAAAAGCTTCTTTTGTCCTAAATAAGACTTCTGTAAAAAGAAATTTGAAATAAGCCTGAAAATGCAATAAACAATCTACATAAAACGACAAAATAGTTATTTTTGAGTTCTAGGCTACCCCAAGAGCTGATTCAAGTTTCTAAAGCTTTTAAATGACTTAATTAAGCAAAATCAACAAAGAGTTTTCAAATAAGTTGACTCAATAAGCTAGAAAAAGCAAATAAGCACTTATGTAAAAGTCAAATAAGTTGGTTTTCTAGCAAAAAGTCAAAGTCAAAGTCCAATAAGCTCCAGTCTAATCAAATGGGTCAAATAATGAAGATCTATCACAAAAAATAAGTTGTTGCAGGTCTGGATAAGCTAAAATAGCTTATTGATAAGCTGAGTTCAATTTAACACTAGCAGGGGCTAGTTTTGGGTGTTGAGCAGTGGAAACATTTTCCACTGCTTGACTTGTTTGACTTTTTGTCTTTAGTGAACTTTTTTGAGATTCAGTTTACACAAAGGTACCCAAATGATCTTTGGATCAAAAGGAGTCAATAACAATCAAAAGATCACAAACACAATCACCCAATTGATACAGTTTAATCAATAAAGTACCAAATCTAGCACAGACATGAACCAATAAGCAGTTTAGGTTCAAAAAGCACTTAGAGCACAATTCACCCAGCCAAATTCCACCAAATACATACACAAGCTATATTAAATTCAAAGGAACAAGTCTAAACAAGTTTTATGCAATGATTCAAAGAATTAAGCAAGATCTAAGCTGATGAATGTTACTAATGAACACTAACACATGCAATTTTTTACTTTGCTGATGTATTTGACACACAAGCCAGATTCAGCACCTCAAATCTCTCAAACAGGTTACACTGACTTTGTGTAAACCACTTTTAGCCCTAAGCATGCATCCACCCTAAGTGTTCCCAAAATCCTAGGTCAAAACAGGCAATAACAAAGATTTTATAGCAGATTGTTTGATTCAAGGTTTCAAACCCAAAAACTTGCAGCAAAACACTCTCAACCAAGCATATATCAGATATAGAAAACAAACACAAATTTCCACAACACAATAACAAGATTCAAGCTTAAACAGGTAGTCCCAAACACCCCTTTATCTTTTCAAATCAAAATTTAAACAAGAAAAAGTGTGATTTAGTTAACCCAATGATCAATCTAGCATATAAACAACATTATCATGCAAGACTAAGCAGATTTAAGCCAAGAAATCAACAAGAACAACAGTATAGCACAAAACCACAAAAAAAAACCAATTTTTATTAGATTTTCAAGGTTTCAAGACAAACCTCATGGATGTACATCCACACCCACAAATTTATGAGCTTATGTTCTAGCAAGAACAAGCACAAGCACAAGCTTCCAATAACAACCCTGCTAAGATTCAACAAGGTAAGTAGCACAATATCAAAATCAGAAACTTAAAAAGCCTTGATTAATGCAACCTTGTTACCCCACACTTTATTATCCCCAAGTTATAAGCCTCACCACACCTTAATATCACAATTAGGATGCTATGATCAGCCCTATAACCCAAGAATTCCAAGGTTGAAACAAGAACTTAGCAAAATATCAAGCTTGAAGGAAAAATGCAAACTTTTGCACTCTCCTTAAAAACAGGTTTTGAGATTCAAATTCAGTGAACAAATAACATAAACAAGCATAAAATAAGATGGCACTTGGTCTTTCTTCAACACACTTAACACAATTTCATTAAACTGAAAAGAGGATTTACAAGTGCTTGAACAAGGAAAAACCAAAAGCAGTATTGAAAATGAGACCCTATGGCTTTATATAGAGCCTTATATGTGAACTAGGAATAGATAAAAACACTAAACCCTAATGCTTGAAGTCCCAAAAATGCCCTTGTGGAGTTTGAATATCTTGGAATCATGTGACGGATTCTTCGCTGTTTGCATGAGTTGGCATGTGAAAATGTGATCAAAGGGTTTGTGTGAAGCTTTGAAAGTAAGCCACAATGTGGGACGTTGGATGACTGTCCCTCTCTTATATTCTTCTTCCAAAACGTAGCAAGGGAGGTCCCATGTAGCATGTGGGTTGGTGGGTGTCATGTTTAAGGTTTGGGATATGTTAACAAGACCCTTAATCATAAATCTGCACCATATTAAGGATTAATTACAACAGGATTAAAAATACCCAATTGTGTTCATCACATGAATAGTTGTGTGTTTGATCCTATTTTGGGTTAAAGCATGTTTAAAAACATGTTAAGGCCCCAGTTTTAAACTTAATTAACTAAGTTTGTTAATCCGGTGTGAGTGGAAGGTGACATGGCAGAATGGTGGAGTGTGATTGGTTGAAGTGGTGAGTGGGGTGAGGTGGCAGCTTCTAGTTGGTCTAGGTAACAATGTTGTCTGGCCATATTTAACCCTCTTTCTTTCCTTCTCTTGTCATTTGCAGATTTAAACCCTAAGACTGAATTTCCTTTGTAAACAAACTTTTAGTTTTCACACTTTTGCCCCAAATACTTTTCCAAAGTATTTTCAGGGGTATTTCTTGCCATTTTGTGATACTTGAAGGGCTGTTTTGGCATTTTGTTGATGGATAATGGTCTTGACTTGCATATTTGATATTTTGGAGGACTAAAATTACCAAGTCTTGTTTGATGAGGGACCATTCTTGCCAATTGTTGAAAGTCAAGGGTCCTTTCGGTAATTTTAGGATTTTCAAAGGACCAAACTTGTAATTTCTTGTACTTTGATGGACATCATGATATATTTGACTTTGTGGAGGATAATGGTTGACAATTTAGCTTTGTTGAGGGGCTAAACTTGTCAAATCTTCAAAGTGGAGGGCCCTTTTTGTAATTTTGACAAACTTTAGGGACCAAACTTGTAATTATGAGGATCTAAGGGTATAAAGTGTCAATTCTTCCATATTAGAGGACCCTTCATCATAATTCTTCAAATCTTCAAGGGTTTTTCTTGGGAAAATCAATACTAGGGCTTGGTTCATTGTGCGGCTTCGTTTCCCGTGTTCGTTTTTGCATGATTCTTGTGATCTTTTGTCATTTTCTCAATATCCGTACCTAAAATACACAAGCAACAAACACACGCATATATATGGGTATTTTGATGATATTTAATACATTTAAGCCCGATTTGGACGATGAGACTATGTATAAAAGCAGTCTCGTCACTCCCCCATACTAAACCATTGCCGTGCCCTCACGCAATGCTAAAATAAAGAATCGTAGCACCTCCAAAACTCATTTTTATTCACTTTATTGAACGATAAACTAGCTATACTACTTCTATTGCTACTACTACTTGCGTTTTAGACATAATGTATGATTTTCATCGCAAAATGAGACATTTAGGTTCATAGAATAAGAACATGTGAGTGCTTCTGTTGGAAACTCACTTTATGTGACGACATTTAAGAATTCCCGTTAGTTATCATAGTCACGCACATTTAGTCTAGACTAGGCCCTTTGTAAAGTGCGTGACTATATATACCCCTCCTTAGCTTCCAAGGAGGGGTGTTGATTGTATTTGTTCATTTTGAGGAACACACACATTTCACATTCAACCTCTCTTTCTCTCTCTCTAAGCCATCAATGGCTTCCACCACCACTTACCACCACATTAGACCACCGGATCAGATTTAGCTTTTCTACATTTGGCATCAGAGCCACGGTTCCATCCTTGGATCGTGTTTACATTTTCGATTTGGTGGTCTAATCTTTTTCTTTGTGTCTCGTCTTATATATTTATTGTCCTTTATCACAAAATTTTTTTGTCACGTCTCAAATTTTTTGTCCATTCGTCCAAGTTGTCACATGGTTTTGGATATTATCATCATTATGAGTCTCGGTTTCATATCTGTTTTGTCTGGTCCATTTATTATATTTTCACTGGTCAAAGTTGGTTTCACTGGTCAATGTTATTTGTCTGGATTTTTTTTCCTGGTAATTTTTTGAAGATGAAGGTGATAAACTCAGAAAATCTGCCAGAAAATATGCCCAGAAACAAGATCCCTGAAAAAACGGTACAAGGACCCTTTTGGATTTATCTTCACGGTACAATCGCATGGATTGCGATGGAATGGTATTTGACACATTCCGATGGGTTGGCCATACCCATTGCGATGGACTCATTCCGATGAGTCACATTGCGATGGGTGGCTGACCTGTCGCAATGGCCTAGACTTGACGTCATGCTGCCGATTTTTGCTCTACATTGCGATGCAAGTTTTTTTTCTGACTTTGCGATGGGTTTTAAAAACCATTGCGATGGCTATCTAAAAACTTTGCGATGATACTTTGCGATGGATTGACCAATTATTGCGATGCATTTTTTTTAAATGTAAATTGCGATAGAAAGGTTTAACACTTGACCCGAGACCAAAAGAAACTATGACCAAGACTTGACTCGTTTAAAACTATGACATTGACTGACATGGAATATGTGACCAAACAGAACGTTACTTGACCAAAACCGACACATCAAACCGAGTCAACTCGGTCATTACCGAGTTGACTCAGTCAAACTCACTGAGTTTACTCGATACCCCCATCCTTATACCGCCTCAACACCACAAACTAAACCTATCCCATCGACACTTAATCCCATCATCTAGACTCGCTTTAAAAACAGAATTAAATAATCTCAGATTTATTGGTTTTGTGTGTTAGATGATTTAATCAAGATCTTTTAGATCAAGACCCACGAAAACCATAAATTCATCACTGATTTGTGTTGGGATAAACCCATGTCAATATTCGAACATAAAAGAAGATTGATAACAAGAGTGTTTCAATCATCTTTTTATTTCGTTTACTTATACACAAAAAACCGACATGCATCGCAAATCACTTACCCGAGATCACTTTTACTCTTCTGTGACGACAAGTGGTACTATTGATTCGTGGGTTTTATTACCTACGGGTGTGTTGAGATTGATGAGGGTGTAGCAGTTTTGATTGTGGAGATGATTAGGTGAAGGGAGCGGATTTAATGAGGGTATGAGATTAGATCAGATTGGTGTAGATTGGGTGAGGGAAGGAGGAAACGAGGTATGGAGGAGTTAGGTGAGAGAAAAATCTGGGGGCGGAGTTTAAGAAAGTGATTAGGTTTTGAGTAAAATTAGGATTGGATGGGTTATTTAACTCAAATCCTTGGACCGGTTTTGGATTGGTGATGGACCGGGTATTACTTGTGATGGGCCATGATTCATTTTGGGCCTTGGACTCAATTTTTAAAAATTGTTGATTTGGGCCGGATGTTTTTAACAAAATACACACAAATTTTTTAAATACATATTTTAAATAAACTTTGTGTGTATTAAAGTTAACTTTGGTCTTTATCGGGTCGAGACAAAGTGAAAATGTGTCGAGAAATTGTTAAGGAGTATGGATGCCCAAGAAAGAATGGGCGATTTTTTAGTGACTTCAGATTTTGTTTGATCGGGTATTAATTACGTGACGTTGAAGACGGATTTTTCGAAGGCGTGTATTTATTTTATCTTTGACTAGATAACTTGCTCGTGCTTAATCCTAGAATGAAGACTTGGTTATCTGGTTTCCGGGTTCGGGGTGGATGGTTGATGACTCGGATAACTATCACTTAAAGGGGTTACATTGTTGTACTCAGTGTCACGCGCTTAGTCGACGTGGATAATTTCAAGAGGTGTTGTGCTTATAGACTTCTTCAGTGATGCATTGAGTACTTAGAGATTTCTCCACCGTTCTTCATTCAACAATAGTGCAAGCTTAAGTCACAAGATCGAAGAATTTTTATTCAGCTTCACGTTTGATGTATCCGGTTCATTCTTTCAGTGGTCACTTCAAATTGCTTTCATGTGGAATGGTAAAGGTGGCCATGGAGAGTTTATGAGAAGAGATTTTCGATCAACAGCTGATTCTCACAAAAGAATATAATTCAGCTCATTTATTATTCTCACGAGATTTCAGGTTCATGTGCGTACAATTTATTGATGGTTCCGAATTTCGAAACCATCAAGGGGGAAGAAGCAGACACATTGAACGCACAACGAGTACACGTGATGAACTTCATACCTTCTTTTGATTTGAAGATATTCCGGGATGACATTTGTCATAGCCGCAGAGAAAATCAGTGTTTTAACTCGTGTCGTTATCAATCTCCAAACGGTACACTACTGATTCAAGGTTTAATTGTTTGATTGTTGCAATTAAACATCATCATTATCCTACATGCATTCCCGGGACTTAATTGACTCTGGTGCATCTCCGGAAGAAGACGTGTGCATTTCCGGGACTTAATTGACTCTGGTGTTACGATGTCAACTTCATGAATGGGATAAAGTGTCCACTTCAGTATTTGAGCTTCATAATTGGGATTGATTTACCTTCTTCAACTATGTGGGGGAAGAAGTGTCTTAATTCTTTCTGGTATGCATAACTTGAACTCTAAGGGGGAAGAAAAATTCAGAAGAATTATTCAAGCGTGAGAAGAAAAGTTGTTGATCTACTTGGGGGAAGCTATTTAAAATGCTTCTACATCAAGTTTACGTGGCATGAATTAGGGGGAAGCTAATTCAGAAGCTTCTCCTTAACCAGAAGTGTATGGGTTACTTAGCTCGTGCCGTTACAGTATTTCTACTACAAGTTAAAGATGAAGACGAAGGCCTTAGAAGACTTCATCAGCATTGGATGCTTCATGGAAGCTCTTGTTCTTAATTATTTTGTACTTGATAGGTAGAATATTGTAAGGAATTCTACACGTCGTCCCATGGGGGAAGATTGTTGGAAACTCACTTTATGTGACGACATTTAAGAATTCCCGTTAGTTATCATAGTCACACACATTTAGTCTAGACTAGGCCCTTTGTAAAGTGCGTGACTATATATACCCCTCCTTAGCTTCCAAGGAGGGGTGTTGATTGTATTTGTTCATTTTGAGGAACACACACATTTCACATTCAACCTCTCTTTCTCTCTCTCTAAGCCATCAATGGCTTCCACCACCACTTACCACCACATTAGACCACCGGATCATATTTAGCTTTTCTACAGCTTCGTTAGAAATAAGTTCATCGTCCTAGATTTTCACCCCAATTCCATGCCAAGCGTGCAACGAGATCATTGTCATTATAAGTTAGTAATGTTAACACTACTCATATACCCTAATCACGTACTTATCCTCCCATTTTCCTAAGTTGTATCTCTTATATTTTATTTTGTCTTGAATGTTTCACGAGGATACATTGTTTGACTTATGCGATAATAGAGATTTAGGTCTAAAAATAGAGTCCTAACGGTGTAACCAAGACCATCAAATCAATAACCCCTCCCAATAGACAACGATGTCAAAAGATTAAGTCAACAAGAAGGATCGATAAACACGGTTTTATAACGGTTTTGAACATGAGACTTATTACCAAGACTTTTATACACCCCCTAACGAAGGGCCTTATTATCTTTGGTTTACCTCCATCTTTTATTCAACTTCGCCATGAAGCTTTTATTATGACTTCGGTCTTGCCTTGCCTTTTATTATCCACCTCATCGGTAGTTTTATTAGCCAAAGACGTATATCCTCAAGCTATGGCGAATTTTGGATCTTTAAAGCTTCGAAGATTAAGGCTTGATTCACTTTCAATTTTTCATAGATTTTTCGGCCTTGTGGGGCTTCAAATTGTTTGCTTGATTTAGGTGAGCACTTGAAATCTTATTATTGGGTGAAGCTTTTGATTATTCGGGTGCCAATACTTCAAAACCGTGACGCTGGCGATACCTTAATGTCTTCCCAATTTAATTACACGGAAGCTACTAGAAAAGACTAGAAACCCAACAATCCCAACTAAACCGCTAAGTTAATATTTATTAAGCAAAAAATATTTACATGCGAAGGGAGAATAAGCAAACAACGAGAACACATGAGTTTTTGAAAGAATACGAGTACTCTACGTTTAGCATAGTAACTTATAATTAACCCTATCATTTCTCATCCTCATTTAAGAGACTTATCCTAATGTGAAGTTAAGGAACCAAAGCTAAGTGCTCAACACGCACGGTCGAGTAAAAAATTACTCTTATTCTCGCCATCGGAAAATCTACATTCGTGTCTTCAAACACTTATAAAACATGAGGAAAATTTTAAAATTTGGCCATTTTTAGCCTTATTTTGCAACAAAACGATAAACAAAAAGATAAACTTTGGAAAGCGTGAAGGTTTGGCAAGGAAAGTATCTATTCACCCCCCATACTAAAGTTAAACATTGTCCTCAATGTTTCGAGTCTAGGAATGCAAACACCCCCATACTAGAGACGTAGTCGAATGCCTAATCTAGCATGGAAAGGGTGTAACCGTTAAATTTAAAGCCGTTTATGAAGTGTGCTATAAACCTAAGGTTAGAAAATCAAAGGATATATCATCGATATTGAGAAAGTCTTCAAAGCAAACGATCGAGTGCTCCCATAAAACGAACACGAGAGGTTCCAATCGTGAAGATCATGATCATCTAAAGTCCACAATTCACAAACAACAACGGAACAAAGGTTGGAAGGGCACAAATCCCCACACGTTAACTATATTAGAAAGCGATAATATGTACATAGGATAAGCATGGACTCCCCAACGAGGCACCTCGTTTTTGATTACCGAGTCATGAGCTCGCCTCCATCCCCTCAATACTAATTATCATTGGGGAAAGTGATTTGGTCGAGGTAGTTCAAGGATGGAACTTCCCCGCCAAAGTAGTGCTTCAACCTATGTCCATTCACCTTGAAGTTAGGACCATCATCTTGAGCTAGCTCGATGGTCCCATATGGAAATACTTGAGTCACGGTGAATGGACCGGACCAACGGGATTTCAACTTACCGGAAAAGATTTTCAAGCGAGAATTAAAAAGCAAAACTTGATCCCCAATGTTAAAAACCCGGTTTTTAATTTTAGAATCATGCAACTTTTTAGTTTTTTCTTTATAAATCAATGAATTTTCATAAGCAATGTCCCTTAATTCATCCAATTCATCTAATTGCATTTTCCGGTGTTTTCCCGCGGTCTCCATATCATCATTACAATGCTTTAGGGCCCAATAAGCCTTGTGTTCCAATTTGATTGGCAAATGACAATTTTTCCCATACACAAGCTTATAGGGAGTGCACCCAATGAGCGTCTTATGAGCGGTCCTAAAGGCCCATAAAGCATCCTCCAACTTATCCGACCAAGATTGTCGGTTTTCCCCAACGGATCTCTCCAAGATCCTCTTCAACGCTCGGTTTGTAACCTCGACTTGCCCACTCGTTTGTGGGTGATAAGCCGTAGAAAGCCGATGTGTAACCCCATATTTCCTTAGGACCCTTTCGAATTGGTCGTTACAAAAATGGGTTCCACGATCGCTTATGATCGCACGAGGGGTTCCAAACCGAGAAAACAAGCTTTTCAAAAACTTGACTACCACACGAGCATCATTGGTGGGCAAAGCCTTAGCTTCCGCCCACTTAGATAGGTAGTCAACCACAACGAGGATGTACTTATTACCACGAGATGATGGGAACGACCCCATAAAGTCTATACCCCAAACGTCAAAGATCTCAAACACTTGGATGATATTTTGTGGCATTTCATCTTTTTGTGAGGCTTTTCCTTGTCGTTGGCATGAATCACAAGACTTCACAAGATCTTGTGCATCTCGGTAAATAGTAGGCCAAAAGAAGCCGGCATCAAACACCTTCTTAGCCGTGAGATTAACACCCTGGTGACCACCTGTGGGTCCCTCATGGAAAGCTCTAAGGATATTAGAAGCTTCGGTGCCAAATACACAACGTCGGATATTTGATCCGCACAAGTTCGAAACAAGTAAGGGTCGTTCCAAAAGTAGAACTTGACGTCACGAAAGAATTTTCGTTTTTCTTGAGTCGTCATACCCTTAATGATGAAGTTACCCGCATGGTAATTTGCAAAGTCCGCAAACCATGGGGTGGAAGAATCAAGCTTAGAATTCACTACACCAAGTGTCTCAAGCGGAAATGTTTTGGTGATTTCCTTAGGCTCGTAAACACTTTGGTGAGGATCTTCCAAACGAGAAAGATGACCGGTCGCTAGATTCTCGGCTCCTTTCTTGTCAACAATTTTATGGTCAAATTCTTGAAGGGGGAGAATCCAACGAAGTAATCTCGGCTTTGCATCTTGTTTAGCCATGAGATACTTGATAGCCGAATGATCCGTATACACTATGCATTTCGCCAAGACGAGATAAGGTCGAAATTTCTCAAATGCATACACCATGGCAAGGAACTCCTTTTCCGTTGTAGTGTATTTAAGTTGAGCCTCGGTCATCGTCTTGCTAGCATAGTGAATAGGCAAGAAGTGCTTTTCATGACGTTGCCCCAATACGGCCCCAATAGCGTAGTCACTAGCATCACACATGAGCTCAAAGGGGAGGTTCCAATTGGGAGCAACAAGAATGGGAGCTTCGGTAAGTTTCCTCTTAAGAATTTCAAAGGCTCGTACACAATCTTCGTCAAAGAGAAAACGTGCCTCTTTTTCAAGAAGATGTGTAATGGGCCGAGAGATCTTTGAAAAATCCTTGATGAATCGACGATAAAAGCCCGCATGGCCTAGGAAACTCCTAAATCCCTTAACGGTTTTGGGATGAGGTAATTTGGCGATGACGTCTACCTTAGCTTGATCTACCTCAATCCCCGCTTTCGAGACCTTGTGCCCTAAGACGATTCCACCCTTAACCATAAAATGACACTTTTCCCAATTGAACACAAGGTTGGTTTCCTCACAATGTTTCAACATTCTCTAAAGATTCGACAAACACGAAGTGAACGAATTACCAAACACGGAAAAGTCATCCATGAAGACTTCCATCGTCTTCTCGATCATGTCATGAAAAATAGCCATCATGCACCTTTGAAAGGTACCCGGTGCATTACAAAGTCCGAATGGCATTCTACGATAGGCAAACGTTCCATATGGACACGTAAACGTAGTTTTTTCTTGATCACGAGGATCTATGGGAATTTGGAAGTAACCGTAAAAACCATCTAAAATGCAATAGAAATCGTTTCTCGCAAGACGCTCCAACATTTGGTCCATGAAGGGCAAGGGAAAATGGTCTTTTCGAGTGGCTTCATTCAACTTTCGATAGTCAATGCACACTCTCCATCCGGTCACGAGTCTAGTGGGAATTAACTCGTTGGCATCGTTTGGCACAACGGTCATTCCTCCCTTTTCAGGGACACAATGAATAGGACTCACCCAAGGGCTATCAGAAAGAGGGTAAATCATTCCCGCGTCAAGGAGTTTAAGGACTTCCTTTTTGATGACGTCGTGAATTTTGGGGTTCACCCTCTTTTGACATTGGATTGCGGGCTTGTAATCCTCCTCCATTAAGATTTTGTGGGTACAAAACTTGGGATCGATTCCCTTAATGTCGGATATCTTCCACGCAATTTCCCCTTTGTGATCCTTTAGAACATCGACAAGTGAGGCTTTTTCATCATTCGAAAGTTCCTTCGCAATAATAACCGGCAATTTGTCGCCCTCCTCCAAATAGACATATTCGAGATGAGGAGGTAAATCTTTCAACTCGAGGATAGGTGGTTCCTCAAGTGAAGATTTGGGCTCGATACTCATAACCTCCTCGGGTGGAGGAAATGGGAAATCGTTAAAAAAATCCTTGATAATTGAGAAGTCCTCATCGTTGTCGAGGTATTCGTTGCAAGTACGTGGAACATCGAATTCTTCCAATGTAAAACCACCACCTTCAAATGGAGTGAAGGTTGGTGTTAAATTATCAAGAATTGGATCTAACATAGTGGGATTGCCACTAGTTTCTTCATCACCAAAACCTAGAACTTCTTGTGAAAATTCCTCGCAAACCACATCGATCATATCAACGAGGTTTATGGTTGCAACGGAATAAACATGAGAAATTTGAGAGTTTTGAGTTGCGTTTATAACAAGTTCCTCGTCGTTGAAACGTAAGGTGATCTTTCTAGCATGAACATCGATTAAAGCCATAGACGTATCTAAAAACGAACGACCTAAAATAAGAGGAACTTGAGGATCCGTGGGGATATCAACAACGATAAAGTCTACGGGATAGTAGAACTTCCCCACTTTCACAATAATGTCTTCTGCCAATCCACATGCGGGAATCGTGGAATGGTCGGCCAACTCGATAGACATTAGTGAAGGAGTAAGATTAGGAAGATTGAGTGATTTGAGGATTGCAAGTGGCATCAAATTAATGATAGCACCAAGATCGGCCAAGGCAAAGCATTCCTCCATATCTTGGATTGCACAAGGGATCAAAAATTTACCGGGATCACTGACTTTTTGAGGTATGCGATTAAGATAAACCGATGAACAACTAGACAATTGGTGCAATTTCTCCTTGTTGTTCAACATACTCTTAAAGTTAGCGGCAAATCGAGGCATCATGACCAAAGCATCGGCGAAACTCACATTAAAGTGCAAATCACGAAACATTTTCATAAAAAGCTCAAATTGATAATTGTCGCGCTCTTGATGTTTCTCCTTCCTAAGTCTCGATGGATAGGGCAAAGGTGGTGTGGGTTGAGGCATAGTAGGCATAGCCTTTGGAATCTCGGGTTCCAATGTTGGTAAAGGGTCAACCGTAGGTGTGGCATGAACGGTACTTCGTGGGATTGGGACATGCTCCTTTTGGACCACCACCTCGGGTTCTTCCTCAATTGCTTCCTCCTTAGGAGCAATTGGTTGAGGAGTCGGTTCCTTAAGTGTCTTACCACTACGTGTTGTAATCACTTTCAGCTCACCCATAGGGTTTGATACGGTGTTGCTAGGAAGACTACTCGATGACGGTTTACACATAATTGCCTCAAACATAGATGAGATTTTATCTTCAAACTTGGATTGCCTCTTCTCGGCTTTGACCATTTATTGTTTTATCTCATGTTGCCCACGTTCCATTTTTTGTTGGTTTTGTTGTAACCTAGTTACGGTTCCTTCCATCTTGTTGGTATGGATGTTAAGTTCATTAGCTAACTCATTTTTCAACTTTTTCTTCAAGTCATTCTTAAACTCGGATCTTAGGCTAATGATTTCTCTTTGAATATTGTCAAACCTAGCATCATTCCCATTAGCGTATTCAACAAATTCATTTGGAAGATCTTTCAATGTTTGCAAACCTTTGTTGTTGTTTTGAAAATCATTTTGATTTTTGTTTGAAACTTGATTATTAGCCCCTTGATTACCATAGTTTCCTTTGTTGAAATTGTTTTTGAAACCAACTTGATTGTTGCGATAGTTGTTGTTAGCATTTTGATTTGAACCAAAACCCGGTGGAGTCAATTGATTAGAACGGGAACTTGACCGTTTTGGTTGTAATTTCCCGTGGCCGCGTAGGCACTCGAAGTGTTACCACCGTTGGTAATGCACTCGGAGAAATCATGACCTCCACCACAATACATGCACGAAACCTCAACCGCTTTAGCCGTAGCGGGAGCACTTGGTTCACCAACTTTAAACTCAATCAAAAGTCCTTTTAGCTTATCAAAAATCTTGTTTTCCAAGTTCGCCTCAATTTGGCAAGTATCGATGGTAGTAGAAAAAGAAGGTGAAGCCGAAGACGAAGCCTTACGAACACTAGACGTGCTACGAGGACTATACACCTTAGATCTATTCTCAATTATAACCAAAGCTTCCTCAACCGTTTTACACAAAAAATTACCACCCGCGGCGGCATTTAATTAATCCCTTTCATGATCATTAAGTCCATTGTAAAACGTGTCAATTTGATGCAAATCGGAAAAACCGTGATGAGGACATTCATGTAACATCTCCTTAAACCTATTCCAAGCCGTTGAAAAACTTTCATTAAACTCTTGTGAAAATTTTGAAATCTCGTTTTTCAAGTGCGTAGTCTTAGAGGGCGGAAAAAAGTGGTTCACAAACTTAGACACGAGATCCTTCCACGTCAATATAGAATTGGGTGGCTCTTTCTCTAACCAAATTTTAACGGGCCCCGCTAAGGAATACGGAAAAAGCATCATCTTAATCGAGTCATTCGAGACATCCTTAAACTTGCAAGTGGCGGTAAGACGATTGAATTGGCGGATATGGTTGTGTGGATTGTCCTTCTCATCACCACGGAATTTGTTGTTTTGGATCATCGACAACAAACCCGTTTTCACTTCAAAATTCTCCGCAAGGATTGCGGGAATCACAATAGCCTCTCCATAACCCTCGGTGGGTTCTTGAAGTAACTCCATCATAGTTCGATTCGCCATGGTTGGTGCTTCTCTTATAATGGGTTCGTCAATAGGAGACTCCTCACTAGAAAGATTTGGAGTGGGACTTTTGTTCTTTCGTTTACGTGCACGTCTTGCTTGATTACGAGTTAGCATAAACGTCACGTACACAAGGGGACGAGCAAAGAAGATTCTTTTTGGGGTTTTGTATTTTTCAATTTTTTTTGTGGTTTTTGATTGTATTAACCCTTTTGGATTTTGGTGAATGTATTAAGTAGACACAAATCTACAAATCTCCTCCTTAATCAAATCTCTCGATTAAAGAAGCCTCGAGGAATGAAAACGATCACGTGAAGTGAACGCCTTCGATGACTTTAGAACGTTGGTGGAACACCAAAACATTTAAGAGGGTTTAATCAATGAAACCAAGAAAATATATATGATACTTAGTAATACTTTGGGCGTAAAAACCCTCGATTAGCTCTCAAAATCAAATACTCACAAGCAAGAGGGGAAACGAGGCGGCGCGAAGCACTTAAGAGCCTTTTTCCTTAGGATATATTTTATAATATCCGCCTTATACCCACCTTATAGTTTGTATTTTTCAAAATTGAGCTTCAAGAAAATATTTATCTATTTTTGCTTTTTTCTTTGGTTTGAGATTCGAATACAATGATTGGGTAATGACCTCCCAAGTCAAGGTTGTGATTTCTCACGTATTTAGAGTACTTGTGAATTTATTGTTCTACGTATACAATATAGTAACAGTATTCACACAAAAATCGAAAACCCATAATACGTATTAGTAGAGTGCTACTAATACAAATACTATTTTGGTTAGTATATAAAAACAACAATTCCAAATCAAAACACAACACGCCTCCCCGGCAGCGGCGCCAAAATGATGTAATGGTTTTACCCCTTTAGGAAAAGGAAGGCAAAATAGTGGTAAGCGTTAAGTGTCGGTTTAGGAAAACCAAGCACTAATGACCCAAGATGGGGATCGTTCTCAAGGAGGCTTAGTGTGTGTGTAATGAAATGATTATCTTTGTGATTATATTTGTGAGAAAGAATGATAGAAATGAGATAAGAAGAGAATGACGGTTACGGTGTCGTATTAAACTAAGACGAAAAAGGTGTACACGTAAAACCGTAAAAAGCACCAAAATTAAAATTTTACCCTAAAAATTACTAAAAATCCACAAAAATATTCTAAGAGTTTACAAAAAAACCAAACATGCCAAAACCTTTTAATTAATTAAATAATGACTTTTTAATGCTAATTAAAGCCCTAAAAATCAATATTAACTATTAAAAAGTCCAAAACAAGATTTTAAAGTTTGTAAACCTCAAGAATACCCTAATTAAGCTAAAAAGTATTTTTTAAAATTTTAAAAACACTAAAAACTATTTTTAAACAATTAAAAACTGTTAAAAATCAATAAAACTAAAATTAATTCTAGAAAATAATTAAAAGACTCTAAAAATATTTGGAAAGTTGCAAAATTCCTAATTAAGTGTCTACAATCTAGGAAAAATATAAAAACTTAGAAAATCAGACTTTTAATTTTTAACAATAAAATAATATTAAAATATTATTAAAAATCCAAAAATTCTAAAAAATTCTAAAAAGTTGCAAACTAGCTTAATTTAACTTAAATAACTCAGAGATGAAAGTGAAATGACCTAAATACCCTTAATGGGCCTAGAAAATGGGCTAAACCCAAAACAGATCCTTATTGGGCCAAATTTGGGCCCAATATAAAAAAGTGTCCAAAATAAGCCCAAAAGCACTACTTGACTCAAAATTTGATTATAAACAACTTTTTCCAAAGGCCCAAAAGCTGAAAGTATGAAATAAGCTAGCTTATACCAAATAGCTTATTCTTAATGGGCTTTTTGGCCCATTAAGCTATAAGCCAATGCCATAGCTGAAATTAGACACACAAGCTTCTTTTGTCCTAAATAAGACTTCTGTAAAAATAAATTTGAAATAAGCCCAAGGAATAAGCCTGAAAATGCAATAAGTAATCTACATAAAACGAAAAAATAGTCGTTTTTGAGTTCTAGGCCAACCCAAGAGCTGATTCAAGTTTTTAAAGCTTTTAAATGACTTAATTAAGCAAAATAAACACAGAGTTTTCAAATAAGTTGACTCAATAAGCTGGAAAAAGCAAAGAAGCACTTATGTAAAAGTCAAATAAGTTGGTTTTTTTAGCAAAAAGTCTAAGTCAAAGTCCAATAAGCTCCAGTCTAATCAAATGGGTCAAATAATGAAGATCTATCACAAAAAATAAGTTGTTGCAGGTCTGGATAAGCTAAAGTAGCTTATTGATAAGTTGAGTTCAATTTAACACTAGCAGGGGCTAGTTTTGGGTGTTGAGCAGTGGAAACTTTTTCCACTGCTTGACTTGTTTGACTTTTTGTCTTTAGTGAACTTTTTTGAGATTCAGATTACACAAAGGCACCCAAATGATCTTTGGATTAAAAGGAGTCAATAACAATCAAAAGATCACAAACACAATCACCCAATTGATACAGTTTAATCAATAAAGTACCAGATCTAGCACAGACATGAAACAATAAGCAGTTTAGGTTCAAAAAGCACTTAGAGCACAATTCACCCAGCCAAATTCCACCAAATGCATACACAAGCTATATTAAACTCAAAGGAACAAGTCTAAACAAGTTTTATGCAATGATTTAAAGAATTAAGCAAGATCTAAGCTGATGAATGTTACTGATGAACACTAACACATGCAGTTTTTTACTTTGCTGATATATTTGACACACAAGCCAGATTCAGCACCTCAAATCTCTCAAACAGGTTACACTGACTTTGTTTAAACCACTTTAGCCCTAAGCATGCATACACCCTAAGTGTTCCCAAAATCCTAGGTCAAAACAGGCAATAACAAAGATTTTATAGCAGATTGTTTGATTCAAGGTTTCAAACCCAAAAACTTGCAGCAAAACACTCTCAACCAAGCATACATCAGATATAGAACACAAACACAAATTTCCACAACACAATAACAAGATTCAAGCTTAAACAGGTAGTCCCAAACACCCTTTATCTTTTCAAATCAAAATTTAAACAAGAAAAAGTGTGATTCAGTTAACCCAATGATCAATCTAGCATATAAACAACATTATCATGCAAGACTAAGCAGATTTAAGCCAAGAAATCAACAAGAACAACAGTATAGCACAAAACCACAAAAAAATCCAATTTTTATCAGATTTTCAAAGTTTCAAGACAAAACCTCATGGATGTACATCCACACCCACGAATTTATGAGCTTATGTGCTAGCAAGAACAAGCACAAGCTTCCAATAACAACCCTGCTAAGATTCAACAAGGTAAGTAGCACAATATCAAAATCAGAAACTTAAAAAGCCTTGATTAATGCAACCTTGTTACCCCACACTTGATTATCCCCAAGTTATAAGCCTCACAACACCTTAATATCACAATTAGGATGCTATGATCAGCCCTATAACCCAAGAATTCCAAGGTTGAAACAAGAACTTAGCAAAATATCAAGCTTGAATGAAAAATGCAAACTTTTGCACTCTCCTTAAAAACAGGTTTTGAGATTCAAATTCAGTGAACAAATAACATAAACAAGCATAAAATAAGATGTCACTTGGTCTTTATTCAACACACTTAACACAATTTCATTAAACTGAAAAGAGGATTTACAAGTGCTTGAACAAGGAAAAACCAAAAGCAGTTCTGAAAACGAGACCCTATGGCTTTATATAGAGCCTTACATGTGAACTAGGAACAGATAAAAACACTAAACCCTAATGCTTGATATCCCAAAAATGCCCTTGTGGAGTTTGAATATCTTAGAATCATGTGACGGATTCTTGGCTGTTTGCAGGAGTTGGCATGTGATAATGTGATCAATGGGTTTGTGTGAAGCTTAGAAAGTAAGCCACAATGTGGGACGTTGGATGACTGTCCATCTCTTGTCTTCTTCTTCCAAAACGTAGCAGGGGAGGTCCCATGTAGCATGTGGGTTGGTGGGGTGTCATGTTTAAGGTTTGGGATGTGTTAACAAGACCCTTAATCATAAATCTGCACCATATTAAGGATTAATTACATCAGGATTAAAAATACACAATTGTGTTCATCACATGAATAGTTGTGTGTTTGACCCTGTTTTGGGTTAAAACAACTTTAAAACATGTTAAGGCGCCAGTTTTAAACTTAATTAAATAAGTTTGTTAATCCGGTGTGAGTGGAAGGTGACATGGTAGAATGGTGGAGTGTGATTTGTTGAAGTGGTGAGTGGGGTGAGGTGGCAGCTTCTGGTTGGTCTAGGTAACAATGTTGTCTGGCCATATTTAACCCTCTTTCTTTCCTTCTCTTGTCATTTGCAGATTTAAACCCTAAAACTGAATTTCCTTTGTAAACAAACTTTCAGTTTTCACACTTTTGCCCCAAATACTTTTCCAAAGTATTTTCAGGGGTATTTCTTGCCATTTTGGGATACTTGAAGGGCTGTTTTGGCATTTTGTTGATGGATAATGGTCTTGACTTGCATATTTGATATTTTGGAGGACTGAAATTGCCAAGTCTTGTTTGATGAGGGACCATTCTTGCCAATTGTTGAAAGTCAAGGGTCCTTTTGGTAATTTTAGGATTTTCAAAGGACCAAACTTGTAATTTCTTGTACTTTGAAGGACTTCATGATATATTTGACTTTGTGGGGGATAATGGTTGACAATTTAGCTTTGTTGAGGGGCTAAACTTGTCAAATCTTCAAAGTGGAGGGCCCTTTTTGTAATTTTGACAAACTTTAGGGACCAAACTTGTAATTATGAGGATACAAGGGTATAAAGTGTCAATTCTTCCATATTGGAGGACCGTTCTTCATAATCCTTCAAATCTTCAAGGGTTTTGCTTGGGAAATTCAATACTAGGGCTTGGTTCATTGTGCGGCTTCGTTTCCCGTGTTCGTTTTTGCATGATTCTTGTGATCTTTTGTCATTTTCTCAATATCCGTACCTAAAATACACAAGCAACAAACACAAGCATATATATGGGTATTTTGATGATATTTAATCCATTTTAAGCCCGATTTGGACGATGAGACTATGTATAAAAGCAGTCTCATCAATAGTTTAATGGGCCGTTATTATTATGTGTAATCTAATATGCAGAATGAGTAAAATACAGATGCTGACCTTACAAAAATGTAAAGCTTATTTTATCATTTCCTCACAGTAGCCACGTTCTACTTGAGCCATCCAACGAAGTTCTTCCTCGGTATCTACAGATTTGCTGTGTGTTGTATCCTAATACTACACCTATCCTTCATTAATCTAGTCTCACCAATATAATATCACCAACTATATTGGGTATTTAAATTTTATAGCTTATAATTAGACCCATCAAGTTCTTGTATTGGTTTGCTGCAATACTGTGATACCATAGAACCGAGGTCAATTACATTACCCTAAATTACGCTTATTTTTGATATTTTTAATATATTTTATTTGATATATATTTTATCATTTTAGTTGAAACCGATATTCGAGGTCATAATTTTGACGATTGACGATTTAAGAAGAACGATGACGACTAAGATCCCGATGGATGCCCAAATTTCTATGATTATTGTCGTTTTATCGATATTATAATTTTTCGAGAATTTTACTTTCGGTTCGTATTAAGTCGAGTCAGGTGAGTTTTATTGCTTTCTGGGTACATTTAAAGTGTCCTAAAAATATTTTGGATTGTTCGGGATGATCCCCGACTCCCGTAAAATTTTCCAAAATGACTAATGAGTCAATCCCGTAAACTTATGAGGACGTTTTTACTTGAGGACAAAAGAAATCTAAAATTGCACCCAAGGTCCCTCCCAATTTTACAAAAGGAAAAGTAAACACACACACAACACATTTTCACTTCAAAAATTTTTCACCCTCCCCTTTTTCTCTCTTTAGGCCGACGGCCAAACCACCCCAAACCACCACACCATTTTTTTCTAGCTTGTTTTGATCAAAAGTAAGTTTAGACCACATCTAATTACTCCATTCCCATCCTTTTCATATACTTTAATCATACATGCATCCACAAATTTTTTTCCAAGAATCAATGGATTTTTTAAAGTGGGTTTTGATGTAAATTGGATGTATGCATGTTTAATTCATGTATATAGGATGTGTAATCACTAAACAAATCAACCAAAATCAATTTGGTTGAGGGGTTTTGATCACCCAAACCGCACGGCACAAAGGGGGTGTTTGAGGGATCATGGTGGTTGTTATTTTGTTGATAGATTTTGTATTTAATCTTGTTTTTAGATGTTTTTGAATGGGTAAAACCATTTGCATGTTTAATTTTGTGTTTGGGTTTTATGATGGATATGATACTTAGGGTGTTTAGGACTGATTAGTGTGATTGGGTAAGATTAGGAGTGTTTAGGTTGATGTCTAGTGTCGATAAATGTGTTTGGAAACGAGTGTTGGATTGATTTTGGGATAGGTGATTTTATGCAGAAAGTTTGGAGTGTTTTCTTAAAAATTATTTTGTAAAAAGGTCTTGTGATTAGGATATAGTTATAGAGCGTCTTCTTAGCTTCGATTTGGTATAAGATAGAGCTTACGACTCCTAACGAGCCAAAAGTTATGATGTTTTGAAAATCGTGTACCGGGAGATGAGAACCTTCATAATCCGAAATTATGCTTGGTTTTAGGTCAAACCCCGGGGACCATAGGTATAGTTTGGTAAATGTTCAAAGGTTGATTTTTGGTCTCAAACCTGCATATTTGAGTCTATTATTAGACCTAGGTGTCAAATGGGTCAATGGTATATTTTAAATGGGTCAAATGAGTCCGACTTGGTCAAAGTGCAAATTCAGTCGAAAAACGTAGTTTTGGTAAAGTGTTGAGTAACGGGTCATAGAAGCGAAAACTTTTAATGGGATTAAAAATGTGTTTTCTACAGGTCTTAAGTTATTTTTGAGAATTTTCTCAATTTTTATAAAAAGTTTTAAGTCTAGTAAAACAGTCCGTACTTTTGGTAAGCATCGGCGAAAAATGTGTAAAAGGGAATAACGTTAATAACATGGACGAATGGTATAAAATGAGCAACACTTAATTGTTTGGTTTTGGTGTGAGTTGTAATTATCACAATTGACTAATATGTATGTATTATATACAGTACTTAAGGTTTATAAATGAGATTACTCATTACGCGTTATTGGTTTGATAGGTGTTGATTTTCTCGGGCATCGTCATCATCGTCAGTGACGGTCACTCGAATCGTCGACTACTTTGTTATATAAGGTGTGAATTTATAGCCTCGCTTATTATTGTTTTAAATTGTTTTACCCGCGAGGGAAATGCATGCTAGTTTTCCAAAATGAACATATGTCATGAATGATTGTTGGACCCGAATGTTGCCTTCGAAATTGTGTTGAGTACCTAGTTGCAAAAGGCCCTAATTTCATGAACTATTAACTATTGTTTAATCCTAGCGTGGATTGGAAATAGCCGCTTATACAAAGTGATAGTACTATGGGGTTGACTACCCTATCCGAGACGAGGGCTAGTACGTTGGGTACCCCCTGCGGACGGATAATTTGTGATAAGAGATAAGGTATAATTGCAACTAATGCCTTTAGTAGGGGCACTGGTTTCATCTGAATCACGCCGGTAATTATTACGCAGGTGATTGTGTTAACGGTTTAGTGTCATGAGCTTAAACACAATTGTCAAAACCTTGAAAATAGATTGTTTGATCGACAAGTCTATGAATGATCGTGAATGATTTAATTACACATATGTTCAAAATGAATTGTAAAACCTATGAATTCCACTCAACGTTTTTGTTGACCAAATTTAGCATGTGTTTCAGGTAACCGATGAAGTGTAGCATGGAGCATGCATTGGATGGAAGTTGTGTGTGTGGCTTGGCGTCTACTTGTTTTTCCTCCCATTCTTACTTGAACATTTTAAACTTTATGTCATGTTGTGGTGAAAACTGTATCTTTCGGGGTTGAGATTCATGGGGACCGAAACGCAAACTCTGTTGTATCATTTGGGGTTGGAAAACCGTAGACATGTACATTTTTAACAATTTTTAATTTAAGTTCAAATTTTGACGTCTCTTTGGAGTCGTTCGATATACCTTGTGTGCGATGATAACTTCCTAGCACCCAAATGTTGTAGTTCCGCTGCGCATAGCATTTGGTGGGGTGTTAGAGATTGGTATCAGAGCCATGAGTTATAGAGAACTAGGTCGCTTTGAAAATTCCTAAACTATAACTTTTGGTGTCGTAAGAAATTGTCCAAGCACACAACTATCCTGCATAGCTCCGGTAAGGTTTATTTTTGTATTCATGGTATTGATGTATACTTTCGAGTTGAAGTATATATGTGGGTATTTATTACGTAGATATTGAACTACTATATGTAAACGTTGAAATTATACGTGGAGTACCCGATACCGTAATTCTTGTATTACTTATGCATGAGCATCATATTATCGCATTTTGGGCATGTGTACCACCTTTGCATTGCATTTGCATGCATGTATTTATAAATATTGAATAGTAATCTTACGTACCCTCTAAAATTCTCTGTTATTGCAGGAATGGCCGAGGTACCGCCTAACGGAAATGGAGACGATTACGTCGTAGGACACAAAGGGGGAAATTTTGGAACAGCTGCTGAAGGACAAGCCGAGACGAACCATGTGCAAGCCCAGGACCTCGACCAAAGGAGAACTACTTGCCCCAGGCCTATTCGTACTTCTCATCTGGTTGGTAGCCAGGTATCCCTAAAAGATCCGAAGCTGCAGCGAGCGCAAATTTTCTTCATCAGGGCATCTCAAGAGTTATCTGGCCCGGACCAAGAGCTTATCGTGACGTACCGCGTGTTGTGAGAAGATTGGATGAATCGATGTGCGAGCGGTACATAGTGGAAACGAGGGTAATCAACAGATTCGACGAGAATGAGAGGGCACACCAAAGGTTGTTGGCAAGAACTTCAAGGATTGAGTTTGATGGAAATGCAAACAAGAGTGATATCAACAGTCTGAGATCGATGATAACAAACCTGAGTGCCCGTCTTGAGTAGGTTAGGGAAGATCAAGCAAGATTGACTAGGATGCAAAGTTGGGAGCATCGAGTGAGAGCATCCTTGCCCCCAGATTGGAGATTTGTGGATGACTTAGAAATGGAGGCTAATGATTTTATGGTCCAGCCACCTGCCAAGGGTGTTTGTATCACTGTAGGAAATCAGTTAGCAGTTGAGTGTGGGTCTACTTCTGGGACGAAGAAGGCGACTGAATGTGGGCCGAATGACAAAGGAAAGAGGAAGATGGAAGAAGAGGACGAGGAAGACAGTGACGAAGAGCCCAAGGAGGATGAAGATGAACCGCCATCCAAGAGGTCGTATGGATCACCACATGACTAGTTGCTTGTATTGTACTTTATCTTTGATCGTTGTAATAGAACTATTTTAGACTTTTGTATGATGGTATTGTGACGAAAAACTTGATGACTTAAGTTTTATGGTGAATGGTTGTAGTGGCAATACTTGTCACAATTTTGGTTGATTTATCAATACAATCCATGTTTACCTTTCATGATCTGTGATATGTCTTTAATTTGCTCTTTTGTGATGTGAATTGATGAATATTAGTAACTTTGTAGTGATGTGTCGTTGTATTTATATTATGTCTTGAAAGAGAAATCCATCTTAATCTTGATGTGTATACTTACATTGTTTTTCTATTTTCCCTGTCTTTGTAGAGAGGTGTACTTGAGAACTCACCATGCCTCCAAAGCTAACAGCAACCCGTGTAAACACGATGATTCAGGAAGCAATTGCGAATGCACTAGAAGCAGATCGAGCAAATAGAAACCCAGATCAGGGCGGAAATGTGGGGAGATAGCAAGCCCCGAGAGAGTGTACTTACTCTAGTTTTATGAAATGCGGTCCCACGCAGTTTCGTGGAACTGGCGGAGCCCTAGAACTCAAGAGGTGGTTAGAGAAGGTCGAGAGTACTTTTGAGATTAGTGGTTGTTCAGAGGCGAATAAGGTAAAGTTTGCGGCTGCTACTTTTCTTGATGACGCATTGAGTTGGTGGAACATTCAAGTAGCCACTGTTGGGTTAGCAGTAGCGAATGCAAGAACTTGGACTGCTACTAAGGCTCTTTTGACCAAAAAGTTATGTCCCGAAGAGGAGCTGGGTCAATTGGAAGATGAGTTGAGGCACTTGACATTGAGGAATAATGATATTAGTGCATATACCAGGAGGTTTAATGAATTGAGCCTTTTGTGTCCCGATGCCTTTGCCGATGATAGCAAGAAGATGAAGCAGTACATCAAAGGTCTGTCCAGTAATATCAAGGGTGAGACGACTTCATCTAAGCCTGGGTCGTTCGATGAAGAAGTCCAAATGGCTCACGCACTTATGGATGTCAAACTGCAAGACAAGAAGAACTTCATTGCTGAAGGAAACAAGAGGAAGTGGGAGGCAGCTCAGAGTCATCAATCCCATGGTCAAAGCCGAGGTGGAAACCGTAACAACCAAGGTCAGAACCGCAATCAGCCGTTCAACCAGAGAAGGAATGATGGGATGAGGGCTCTTACAAACCCTAGAGGAGCGAAGGTGAATCCCCACTATGGTCGATGCAATTCGTACCATGTAGGGAGCTGCCCACCTGCGTGTGGCAAGTGCGGAAAATCGGGTCATAGGATGTCAGATTGCCGAGCGAAAGGGGTAGCTACTGGGGCGAATGCTACGAGAGTGATGGGTTGTTTTGGATGTGGAGAAAGAGGACATAAGCAAGGAAATTGCCCGAAGGCTGGAAATAGACAAGGAGGTAACAATGATGCTGCTGTATATCAAGTAGGAACGGTTGATAAATCACAAGGCCCTAACGTGGTTACCGGTACGTTTCTGCTAGACGCTTGTTATGCTAGTATATTGTTTGATTCTGGTTCCGACAAGAGCTTCGTAGATGTTAAATTTAGTCGTCATATCGATAGAAAACCGGTATTGTTAACGACTAGTTATAACGTGGAATTAGCCGATGGGAAGATCGTTAGTACAAATTCTATACTGAAAGGGTGTACCTTGAAGTTAGGAAATTACGCTTTTGAAATCGACTTAATGCCCATAGAGCTAGGATCGTTCGATGTGATCGTTGGAATGGATTGGCTGATGGCGCATAGTGCCGTGATCGTCTGTGGAGAGAGATTAGTTCAGATCCCGTTGAGGAATAGAGTCTTGACTATGAAGGGAGATGAATGCACTTCTCGTTTGAAAGTGATCTCTTGTTTAAAAATGATGAAGTATGTGGAAGATGGATGCAATGTGTTTTTGGCACAAGTTTCTAGTGATGGTGACTTAGAGGCGAAGTTAGAAGAGGTACCTGTAATCTGCGAATATCCGGAAGTTTTTCCAGACGAGTTGCCGGGTTTACCACCCACCCGTGAGGTCGAATTTCGAATCGATTTGATGTCGGGAGCTGCACCAGTGGCTCGTGCGCCCTATCGATTAGCACCATCAGAGCTAAAGGAGTTATCAGATCAACTGAAGGAGTTGATGGATAAGGGATTTATTAGACCGAGCTCGTCACCATGGGGAGCGCCAGTGTTGTTTGTGAAGAAGAAAGATGGGTCATTTCGGATGTGTATTGACTATAGAGATCTCAACAAGCTGACGGTTAAGAATCGGTATCCATTGCCGAGGATTGACGATTTGTTTGATCAATTACAAGGTTCCTGTGTATACTCAAAGATCGACTTGAGGTCAGGGTATCATCAACTGCGTGTGAGAGAGGAGGATATCCCTATAACTGCCTTTCGTACGCGGTATGGACACTTCGAATTTCGAGTGATGCCTTTTGGGTTGACAAACGCGCCTGCAGTATTCATGGACCTTATGAATCGAGTATGCAAGCCGTACCTAGATAAGTTTGTCATTGTTTTTATTGATGATATTCTTACTTACTCTAAGAGTAAGGAAGAGCACGAGAAACACCTGAGAAAGATATTGGATCTGCTGAAGAAAGAGAAGTTGTATGCGAAGTTCTCGAAGTGCGAGTTTTGGTTAGAGTCTGTGCAATTCCTAGGTCACGTAATTGATAGCAAAGGAGTTCGCGTGGATCCTGCCAAGGTCGAAGCGATCAGGGAATGGTCGGCACCGACAACGCCGACTGAAGTTCGACAATTCCTTGGTTTGGCTGGGTATTATCGGAGATTCATTGAAGGACTTTCGTTGATTGCGAAGCCATTGACAAAGCTTACCGAGAAGAATAAGGTGTATGAATGGGGAGATGAGGAAGAATTCGCTTTCAAAACACTCAAGGACAAGTTATGCTCTGCACCGATATTGTCATTACCTGAAGGAACCGAAGACTTTGTAGTGTATTGTGACGCATCTCCTAAGGGTTATGGAGCTGTGTTGATGCAGCATGAGAAGGTGATTGCTTACGCGTCGAGACAATTGAGAAAGAATGAAGAAAACTACACGACGCATGATTTGGAATTAGGAGCTGTGGTCTTTGCGTTGAAATTGTGGAGACATTATTTGTATGGGACGAAGTGTGTTGTATTCACTGACCACAAGAGTTTGCAGCACATTTTAGACCAAAAGAAGTTGAACATGAGACAGAGGCGATGGGTAGAATTACTGAGCGACTATGACTATGAAATTCGCTACCATCCTGGTAAGGCAAATGTCGTAGCGGATGCACTTAGTAGGAAGGATCGAGAGAAACCTTTGAGAGTCAGAGCTTTAGTGATGACTGAGAGTGTTGATTTAACCGAAACAATACTGAAGGCTCAAGAGAAGGGATTAATGAAAGAGAATGTTGATGCTGAGAACTTGGGAAGAATGTTGAAACCTCTTTTTGTGGTTAGGTCAGACGGGCTGAGATATTTCGAGAATCGGATTTGGTTACCATTGTGTCCATCCGAGGAAGGTAGTACGAGATTTGGTTATGAACGAGTCTCATAAGTCGAAGTACTCGATACATCCTGGATCGGATAAAATGTATCATGACCTGAAGAAAGTCTATTGGTGGCCGAATATGAAGGCGGATATTGCTCGTTACGTCAGTAAGTGTTTGACTTGTGCGAAGGTTAAAGCCGAACATAAGAAGCCGTCTGGGTTGTTGGTACAACCAGTGATCCCAGAATGGAAATGGGAGAGAATCGCTATGGATTTCGTGACGGGTTTACCCAGAACTCCCAGTGGATGTGATATGATTTGGGTAATAGTGGATAGATTGACAAAATCTGCTTATTTCTTACCTATGAAGAAGACGGACAGTATGGAGAAGCTGGCCAGTGTGTACGTGAAGGAGATTGTTTGCAGACATGGAGTGCCTTTATCAATCATTTCGGATCGCGATAGTAGGTTTACTTCGGATTTTTGGAAATCACTTCAACGTGCGATGGGCACTGAATTGAGTTTGAGCACGGCTTATCACCCGGAGACTGATGGCCAGAGCGAACGAACTATTCAGACGATGGAGGACATGCTCCGAGCATGCGTGATTGATTTTGGAGGAAGTTGGGAACGCCACTTGCCTTTAGTGGAGTTTTTGTATAATAATAGTTATCATGCGAGCATCAAGGCTGCACCATTCGAAGCGTTGTATGGAAGGAAGTATAGATCACCTGTGTGTTGGAGTGAAGTAGGAGAAAGTCAATTGACTGGACCCGAAATGGTTTTGGAGACGACAGAGAAGATTGTGCAAATCAAGAACCGATTACTTGCTGCGAGAAGCCGACAGAAGAGTTACGCCGATAACAGAAGAAAACCGTTGGAATTTGAAGTCGGAGATATGGTTATGCTTAAGGTTTCGCCGTGGAAGGGTGTAATTCGTTTTGGGAAGAAAGGAAAGTTGAGTCCAAGGTATATTGAACCATTTAAGATCGTTAAACGAATTGGACCGGTAGCTTATAAGTTAGACTTGCCGAACGAGCTTAGTGCTATTCACGACACGTTTCATGTATCAAATCTGAAGAAGAGTTTGGCGGATAAGGAATTGGTGATTCCTTTGGACGAGATTCAATTGGACGACAAAATGCATTTCGTGGAAGAACCCGTGGAAATTATGGACCGAGAGGTCAAGAGGCTGAAGCATAGTAGAATTCCCATTGTGAAGGTTCGATGGAATTCTAGGCGTGGACCGGAATACACTTGGGAACGTGAGGACTTTTTCAAGGAAAGGTACCCTCATCTGTTCCAGCGGCACGAAATGTGAGTATAAGAAGAGGCGAGCGCCGGGACGTCGCTCTCTTTAAGGAGGGGTGGATGTGATACCCTAGAACCGAGGTCACTTACATTACCCTAAATTACGCTTATTTTTGAAATTTTTAATAAATTTTATTTGATATATATTTTATCATTTTGGTTGAAACCGATATTCGAGGTCATAATTTTGACGATTGACAATTTAAGAAGAACGATGACGACTACGATCCTGATGGATGCCCAAATTTCTATGATTATTGTTGTTTTATCGATATTATAATTTTTCGAGAATTTTACTTTCGGTTCGTGTTAAGTCGATTCGGGTGAGTTTTATTGCTTTCCGGGTACATTTAAAGTGTCCTAAAAATATTTTGGAGTGTTCGGGATGATCCCCGACTCCCGTAAAATTTTCCAAAATGACTAATGAGTCAATCCCGTAAACTTATGAGGACGTTTTCACTTGAGGACAAAAGAAAGCTAAAATTGCACCCAAGGTCCCTCCCAATTTTACAAAAGGAAAAGTAAACACACACACAACACATTTTCACTTCAAAAATTTTTCACCCTCCCCTTTTTCTCTCTTTAGGCCGACGGCCAAACCACCCCAAACCACCACACCATTTTTTTTCTAGCTTGTTTTGATCAAAAGTAAGTTTAGACCACATCAAATTACTCCATTCCCATCCTTTTCATATACTTTAATCATACATGCATCCACAAAATTTTTTCCAAGAATCAATGGATTTTTCAAAGTGGGTTTTGATGTAAATTGGATGTATGCATGTTTAATTCATGTATATAGGATGTGTAATCACTAAACAAATCAACCAAAATCAATTTGGTTGAGGGGTTTTGATCACCCAAACCCCACGGCACAAAGGGGGTGTTTGGAGGATCATGGTGGTTGTTATTTTGTTGATGGATTTTGTATTTAATCTTGTTTTTACATGTTTTTGAATGGGTAAAACCATTTGCATGTTTAATTTTGTGTTTGGGTTTTATGATGGATATGATACTTTGGGTGTTTAGGACTGATTAGTGTGATTGGGTATGATTAGGAGTGTTTAGGTTGATGTCTAGTGTCGATAAATGGGTCTGGAAACGAGTGTTGGATTGATTTTGGGATAGGTGATTTTAGGCAGAAAGTTTGGAGTGTTTTCTTAAAAATTATTTTGTAAACAGGTCTTGTGATTAGGATATAGTTGTAGAGCGTCTTCTTAGCTTCGATTTGGTATAAGATAGAGCTTACGACTCCTAACGAGTCAAAAGTTATGATGTTTTGAAAATCGTGTACCGGGAGATGAGAACCTTCATAATCCGAAATTATGCTTGATTTTAGGTCAAACCCCAGAGACCATAGGTATAGTTTGGTAAATGGTCAAAGGTTTATTTTTGGTCTCAAACCTGCAAATTTGAGTCTATTATTAGACTTAGGTGTCAAATGGGTCAATGGTATATTTTAAATGGGTCAAATGAGTCCGACTTGGTCAAAGTGCAAATTCAGTCCGAAAAACGTAGTTTTGGTAAAGTGTTGAATAACGGGTCATAGAAGCGAAAACTTTTAATGGGATTAAAAATGTGTTTTCTACAGGTCTTAAGGTATTTTTGAGAATTTTCTCAATTTTTATAAAAAGGTTTAAGTCTAGTAAAACAGTCCGTACTTTTGGTAAGTATCGGCGAAAAATGTGTAAAAGGGAATAACGTTAATAACATGGACGAATGGTATAAAACGAGCAACACTTAATTGTTTGGTTTTGGTGTGAGTTTTAATTATCACAATTGACTAATATGTATGTATTATATACAGTACTTAAGGTTTATAAATGAGATTACTCATTACGCGTTATTGGTTTGATAGGTGTTGATTTTCCCGGGCATCCTCATCATCGTCAGTGACCGTCACTCGAATCGTCGACTACTTTGTTATATAAGGTGTGAATTTATAGCCTCGCTTATTATTGTTTTAAATTGTTTTACCCGCGAGGGAAATGCATGCTAGTTTTCCAAAATGAACATATGTCATGAATGATTGTTGGACCCGAATGTTGCCTTCGAAATTGTGTTGAGTACCTAGTTGCAAAAGGCCCTAATTTCATGAACTATTAACTATTGTTTAATCCTAGCGTGGATTAGAAATAGCTGCTTATACAAAGTGATAGTACTATGGGGTTGACTACCCTATCCGAGACGAGGGCTAGTACGTTGGGTACCCCCTGCGGACGGATAATTTGTGATAAGAGATAAGGTATAATTGCAACTAATGCCTTTAGTAGGGGCACTGGTTTCATCTGAATCACGCCGGTAATTATTACGCGGGTGATTGAGTTAACGGTTTAGTGTCATGAGCTCAAACACAATTGTCAAAACCTTGAAAATAGATTGTTTGATCGACAAGTCTATGAATGATCGTGAATGATTTAATTACACATATGTTCAAAATGAATTTTAAAACCTATGAATTCCACTCAACGTTTTTGTTGACCAAATTTAGCATGTGTTTCAGGTAACCGATGAAGTGTAGCATGGAGCATGCATTGGATGGAAGTTGTGTGTGTGGCTTGGCATCTACTTGTTTTTCCTCCCATTCTTACTTGAACATTTTAAACTTTATGTCATGTTGTGGTGAAAACTGTATCTTTTGGGGTTGAGATTCATGGGGACCGAATAGCAAACTCTGTTGTATCATTTGGGGTTGGAAAACCGTAGACATGTACATTTTTAACAATTTTTAATTTAAGTTCAAATTTTGACGTCTCTTTGGAGTCGTTCGCTATACCTTGTGTGCGATGATAACTGCCTAGCACCCAAATTTTGTAGTTCCGCTGCGCATAGCATTTGGTGGGGTGTTAGAAATACAATCGTATTAAAAATAGTATAAAGAAAGATCGTAGAGACCTGCGTAAAAATATTAGCTACGCTTCGACCTTCTGATTCAAGGAATATAATTCCTCCAAAAATGTGACAAACCATTTATTAAATTTTCCACTTATTGTAGTGCAGATGTGGCCATGAAAGGCAAAGATAAGTTGTACGTGAGACAACTACTACATCCTCAACAAATAAAAAAATATTACAATACTCGTTCCTAAAATCACTTTCTTATCATAAGAACTTTATCCATGGTTGACTGCAATTCATCATGACCACCAACACGTTGATGGTGATTTTACAGACTGTAGTTATCATGATTAGCATATAAGCACTTATTTATCATAGATTAAGGAGTCTTTGGATATGCTACAAAAAGCAAAACTCCTAATATATTTATGCAAGTAGCTTGGTCTTTGCTGCTATTTGTGATTCTTCAAATATAGCAAGATTATCGAATATCTTTTGATTCTTCAATTATAGCCAGATTATGGATTTCTGTCCAGATAGGTACCTCCTCTTATTTCACCCTTCATATCACCCTCGCATGGAATAATATGCTTGAATTCCATCATATGAGGAATTTCCTGTAAGTAACTAAAATAAATAATTCTATATACTAAAGTAAAGACCTGGGAATTTTATTATGTGTGGATGTATAGAGAAAAAAAATATATTCCTACACCATGCACATCATTTTCTGAATACACGGCCTCCTGAATATCAATCTTTTTCATCGCCAATGGGCATCCACACGCGAATCAAACTCTAAAAGCTAAGTATAGAGCGCATTTTGCGGAAAAATCCGACAAGCTTGGGCATAACATAATAAATTCTAGAATATCGCACCAGGTGGCTGTCCAACAGTCTTTGGCACCAAACGCTTAACCCCATCACCTTCTTCTAAGGCTTTATAAGTGTCTTAAAAGATACCTACCACAACATTGGATGGAAGACACCATCCTACATAGCGAGGTCATCACATATGTGCAACCAAAAGTAGAGATATAAATCTTTAGATGTTGGAGATATAGTGGTCATGACATAGTAGCCATTTGACATACTGGTCAAGCAGGAATACACATATATAAGCTTCACATGTTGGAGATATAGATGTACACTTACTAAAACAATATTGGAGATACTTCCAAATAATCTTTTTTATTCATGTCGGTAGTCTGAAGAGCTTCTCCTCGTAAATTATCGCATGTTTTGATTCTCGGGCTTTCCTTCCCCTATTTGCGCATATCCAGGTAAGGTATTAATGTAAATATTTTACTCGTTGAAAGTTCGTTTCTCGGAATCTCTTCGAATTGATCTCTGGTTAATTGTGCGACTCAGTTTTTCTTGGTGAATCAAATGAAAGAGTTATCGTTGTCTAAAACTAATTAAAAATAAAGATTTGAAACAAATAGAAAAAAACTAAAGACGGTAAAAAGAAACGACAATGAAAGATTAAAGATTAAAACTTGACGGGAAATAAATGACGAGAAATTAAAGGCAATAAAGGTAAATAACTCAAACGTAAACTTAAACTAAAAGGAAAGCGAGTAAAAGTGCAAATAAAGAAAAAGGCGAGAAAAATAAAGTTTAAAACTAAAAACTGAAAAACCTATCCGGAATAATAAGATATTCCGAATAAGGATTCCTATTCGGAATAATCAGATATTCCGAATAGAGAATCCTATTCGGAATAATCAGATATTCCGAATAGAGAATCCTATTCGGAATAATCAGATATTCCGAATAGAGAATCCTATTCGGAATAATCAGATATTCCGAGTAGAGGACTAAATGAGCAGACCATTCGGAATCTTTGGCAAGATACAATAACTTTAGAGAAGAACAGGGGAAAAAGAAAAGAGCACGAATTTGATCAAATCTAACCAAAACAAACCAAAAGATTAAACCAAAACAACCAATAAGCATCAGCTAACAATATTTAATCAAAACAAATCACCAAAACTAACATACAAAGCCAAATCAATCAAAACCCACTTGATTAAAATTAAGAAAACTCAAGAACACAACACCAAATCAAAGTCAGAAATTAAGCAAGAAAGGAAGAAGATGATGAATTAAAAGCTTAATTAAAAAGTAAAGATTCAATAACAAAAGCTTAAACACAAATTAATCTAGAGAGAGAAAGCATAAATCTAGAGAGAGAAACTACACTACTCCTAATCTAATCCTAAAACTAACCAACCCTTTCACAACAAGTGAGGGTGGTATTTATAGGAGAGGGGAGTGGTTGGTGGCTTCCTCTTTCTTTCTTTCTTGGTCCTCAGTCTTTCAGTCTTCTTAAATTCTTCGACTTTTAAGACTTCGTCTCAGGATTTCTTTGAACTCGTCTTGTAATTTTCTTCATAAATTAGACTTGAGTTCTTCGACTTTATTAAACTTTCGTCTTTGGACTTTTTTTCTTCGATAAATCTTCAGAATTGGTCTTGGACTTCCGTTCTTTTTCCACTTTTGATCTTTCGACTTTGTCTTTTGTCTTTTTCTTCAATAAAATCCCGTGAAAGCCGTGTTTTCTCCACTTTTCACATTCTCGTCCTAAATCACAACAAAAACACAAACCACGCATAATTCCGACATAAATGACATAAAATACACGTTTTGGCCCGGTTATTATTGTAATTAAGAGGTAAAAAGGATGGGTGTTTTCACACCTATCAAATCCCCTACACTTAACCATTGCAATGTCCTCATGCAATGCATTAGTTACAAAGCATGATTACACTTTTCATCATAATCAATCCGTCTTGGCCTTTATTAACCAACTAAGGAAAATTTGAAAGATAGAAAACTATAAAATGCAACAAGGAAGAAACTTGTAAAGAAATCTAAGACTTACATTAGGGCTTTGGTGTCGTGAATGTTTATCACCCTCAAGTTTCACGTTCCCCATGCCAAGCTTACAAACAAGATCATTGTTAGTACAAGTTAGCATAACAAACATTTACTCATGTGGTTCAATTAATCACTTAAACTCCCTTATTCCTACGGGTATCTCTTATATTTTATTGATGTCTTGAATGATCACGAGGATGCATTGTTGACTTATTGCGATAATTTATTTAAGCAGAAAGCAAAGTAGGATGATTTGATTAATAGTTAGCTAAAGGACAAAATCTCTTAAAACTGCTTCTCGGGATATCGAAAATTCATATCTTGGCATAACTCGCTTCACGATTTGAGACCTTTCTCGGGCCGATATTTGGCATGTACTTCATACTTCATATCTTCGAGAGACGTTCTTGAGATAACGGTCTTCTCTTCGTTAATAGAGTTTCTTCACTTGGAGACTTTTGATGGGTACTCCAACTTTGTTGACCACGACGTCATGATTATTTCTTTAATCTCTAATTGGGTTTTTGAGATACAACGATCCGCCTCCTTTTCGGACTTTGATCTATTTATCCTCATACCGTGTTAGGGTCTTTTCGGATAGACTTCTCCATGATCTTTATGGGAGTTGATTGCTTTTCGTCGTGAGTCTTGATCCTTCATATTGATTTTGGGAATAATGCTTTTCACATCACTTTGGATCTTCAGCAATAAAATTGAATCCTCATGCCTTGTTAGGGCCTTTTCGGACTCGCCAATCTTCGCGCCCCGCTTCATAAGTTATGCCTTGGCTATCAACTCTTATCATTACCGAGCAAATTTTAAACGATCTTGGGCTAGAAGCTAAGTAACTTTTCAAATCGTACGACCTTACTTATTGCAGATAATTATTAGCAAGTGATGGGAGAAAAAGATCATAATTGACTCACATAAGTTAATGAGAGAATACCAAACTTGTAACCAACTCTATCATTTCTCGTTCTCCACAATTTAAAATCTCAAGGAATGAGACTCGTGGATGCTTAGCCCAATAAACCAATTAAGGTCTACATGGTTAAGGATACTAGCTAGAGTGAACTTGGATAAGTAAACTCGGGTTGAGTCAAAATATTCTTAACGGGCCTAATATATCTAAGATTGCTAAAACTATTTTATTAAAATGCTAGAAAATAACAAAAATAAAGGATACTACAACTAGGCCAAAATAGATTAAAAATTTTGAAAAATGTCGAAAAATTGATTTTCCGGTTAAAATAAGGACAAATACAAGGAAAAGGCCATTTAACTTCGATAGAAGTCCCCCCTACACTTAATATAAACATTGCCCTCAATGTTTAAGCATGTGGGAGTAAACTCCCCTACACTTAGGACATTGTGCACGTTGCTTAAATCTCGCTAAGGAAAAGACAACTAAAGAGATTCCTATTTTAATATTGGAAAATATAAAATAGGGAATCGAAAAGAATTTAGGATAGAACCAGGAAGATAGTAACACGGGATTACGGTTCGTCAAAAGTTATCAAGAGTGTGTCTTTGAAGCTCGAATCCCTGCAATGATAAGAAAGAAAACAAGAAACACCAACGGGGGCTCCCCCTACACTTATGGTAAAGATAGATAGATAATTGGGTTGCCTCCCAAAAAGCGCTTGTTTTTGTTAACCGAGTCACGAGCCTGACTCGTCCCTGAATTAAATGGTCCATGGGGAAGCCTCGAATGTAATACCAGGATCAAAGACCTTGTCTTCGTTCCCGGTTGACATCAACAAAGGAGAGGCGGGGGGATAAGTCTTGAATGGGAGAAAGGTTCGTTCAACATACGAGAAGTATGTGAAATCAAGATCCACGGGAGGTGGGGTGGATAAGGTAAGCACATTGTCATCCCCCAAAGACAATGGATGTTGAGCACTCGGCAAAGCCGTGAGGGTATCAATTATAGAATTGTCATTGTCACCTCCCGGGTCAAAGCACTCATCCTCATTTCCTGGTATGAAACGAGGAGAGTAAAAGTGATACATCACCCACTTGGGTGTGCACGTGGTAGGATGAGGTGGCAATATAATATGATAAGTATGAAAACAATTACCTTCCACCTGCGTCCCTTTTTCAGTAGATTCACGTCTTTCCACCTCTGGGATAGAAGGAGGTATGGCTAACAAAGTATGCTCATTAATAGCAAGAGAAGCAGCGCTATCAATGTCCTCAATCCCTTCGTCAAAGAGCGGATTCACCTCACTAGATATGTAGGCCTCATCAAAATCAAATAAAGGGTTCGAATAAATCTTGAAAGTTTCATGCAGAACGTCTTCATCGGATAGTGACTCGTCATCACTAGAAGTAAAATCATCATCTTGATCGAAAAGAGGATTAGAGAAAGCCAAAGAATCATCTCCCAAAGTGTTGGTGGAAGGAACATCATCATTAAGAGCGACCTCATCCGTAAGCTCCTCAAAAGTTAGCACATCACAAACCTCATCAAAGAATTTATCAAGACCGAAATCACTAATCTCACTCGAAGTATCACAATCCTTAGAGGCGTTGGGGAAATTAAGAGAGGGAAGTACAATTGCACTAGGACATTGAGCAACTAGATCATACCAAGAAATAGTATTCTCATCGTCATCATCATCATAATGGTATTGACGCACAAGAGGAGGGGTAGAATCACTAAGATTAGAAACTTGCTCTTGTTGTTGTCGCTTCTCCTCGTCCCTAACTTCTTTAAGCAGAACAACGGCTTCTTGAAGTTGCAAAACAATGTAGTGTGTTTCTTCATTCAAAGTAGTGAGTTGTTGAATTCTCTGAGAGGATTGATGATTGAGGTTGTGATGTGGGGGCTCAAAGTGTTGAAAACCTGAATTATAGCAAGGTTGGGGCTCATAGTTGTTCATCGGTTGAGAAGAATTAGAAACCGGGTTTGGTTCATAATAATCCATAGGTGAAGAAAACCGAGGACCCGGATTTTGCTTATAATAATTCATTGGTTGACAATAATAGGTATCGTGAGGGCCCCCATAGTTGTTGCAAAACGGGTATGGAGAAAAATCAGGTGCGTCTTGTGGATAGCTATTATCATTGTCATAATTATACCCCGGTTCTTGCCCGTGTCTATACGGGTATTGAACCGGGCACGAAACATGCCAATGAGAATCGCTTCCACAATAGATGCACGAGGGAACAGGAGGTGGGTTCAAAAAGGACGAATTAATTGAGTTGCACAAAGGACAAAATCCGAATAGGAATTACGTATTGTCGATATCGTTACCGCACCGCTCACATGTACACCTTTGACAAGAGTTGTTCCCAGATAATTTTTTCCCACACCGGACGCAATGGACATAAAAATCCATAAAGAAAGATAGATAAGCAAGAAGAATATTTTTGGTGCAAAACTTTGAAAAAGAAATGCTTTTTATGATTTTTCAAATGTTTTTGGGATTTTTTAAAATGTTTGGACAGAAAAATAGTGTTCACAAGTGAACGGGTCCCAAAAGCCAACGCGTCTCTCACAAAAAACCTTTAATCCTCACGAAAAGAGCCGACAGCGGCGCCATTTTAATTTAAATATTTTACTCGTTGAAAGTTCGTTTCTCGGAATCTCTTCGAATTGATCTCTGGTTAATTGTGTGACTCAGTTGTTCTTGGTGAATCAAATAAAAGAGTTATCGTTGTCTAAAACTAATTAAAAATAAAGATTTGAAACAAATAGAAATAAAGTAAAGACGGTAAAAAGAAACGACAATGAAAGATTAAAGATTAAAACTTGCCGGGAAATAAATGACGAGAAATTAAAGGCAATAAAGGTAAATAACTCAAACGTAAACTTAAACTAAAAGGAAAGCGAGTAAAAGTACAAATAAAGAAAAAGGCGAGAAAAATAAAGTTTAAAACTAAAAACTGAAAAACCTATCCGGAATAATAAGATATTCTGAATAAGGATTCCTATTCAGAATAATCAGATATTCCGAATTGAGAATCCTATTCGGAATAATCAGATATTCCGAATAGAGAATCATATTCGGAATAATCAGATATTCCGAATAGAGAATCCTATTCGGAATAATCAGATATTCCGAATAAAGAATCCTATTCGGAATAATCATCTATTCCGAATAGAGACTCCTATTCGGAATAATCAGATATTTCGAATAGAGGACTCCTATTCGGAATAATCTGATATTCCGAGTAGAGGACTAAATGAGCAGACCATTCGGAATCTTTGGCAAGATACAGTACTTTAGCGAAGAACAGGGGAAAAAGAAGAGAGCACGAATTTGATCAAATCTAACCAAAACAAACCAAAAGATTAAACCAAAACAACCAATAAGCATTGTTGGGTCTACTAGATGTAGATCTTGCAGCCTGTCAGGAATGGTGAATGACTTCTATAATCACAAGTCAACTCACAGAGAGACTCTATACACAATATGAATGTAGAATAAATATAATAAAGAAGAACATAATAACTATAAAGACTTGATCCTTTCTAAGGATTTCTAATATTGATAATTACTAGAACTACGTTTGGTGAAAGGTGTCTCTAACCCTTCTGCCTAAGGTTCCTTTTATACTACAAGGAAACCCTAATACAGCATTAAACAAAACGTGTAAAACTGATATGCATATCCTTTCCTAACATATCTCATGCATATCCTAACAGAATATTAAATAAATAATAAAGTTTGACTTCGACTAGGACCAGGAGCGACTTGCTCCAACTACTACTAGGACCAGGAGGAACTACATACCTCCTAGTCTACCTATTACATTTAACTATTACAATGGTCCTAACAATCCTCCCCTAAACTTGAATTTGACCTGTTGAGTTCAAGTTTCCTGGAAAACGTGCACATAAAGCCCGAGGATTGTATCAGCAAAACAAATAGCAGCATCAGCAAGATAAGAATCAGAGTAACCGCCGCAACATGAAACACTAGAAGCTTCTCCAAAGCTTAGAACAAATCAGCATCGTGTTGAATCTTTTCAGCAACATGAGCAGATTTGATGAGCCTTTACCAAGTAGCTGCTCGCTCTTGGGCTAGCCAGTCTTTCTGGTGGAATAAGCATCACCTTGGGAGACTAGAACCCAACCCAACTCTTAGAACGTGAATCAATGGTGAGTGGGAGTACCCTGATGATTTTAGGCAAACCATCATAGCCGTCAACGGATTTGATACGTCTTTACCAGAAGCCGTACCCTCTGGACTCGCCAACTCTTAGCAATAAAGCATCGGTGAGTTGAAAACCCTATAGCTTTAAGCAAGCTATTACAGCTATCAACGGATTTGATAAGATCTTTACCAAGAGCCGTACCCCCTTGGATTAGCCACTTTTCAGTCCAAGACTATGGCAAGTGAAAACCATCCAGTTTTGGGTAACCTGGCAACCATCAACGGATTTGAGAATCGCACCAGGAGCCGTACCCTCAAGGTGAATCAACCTTTTCTTGTCGATTAGACATGGTAAGTTGAGAACCATTTGTTGTGAGGACCAAGTCCAACACCAAGTGAAACCAGTAACCAGCACAATCACAAGTTAGTAACCAGAACCCATAGTGTGAAGCAGCAAATGGTATCATAGTCACAAGTATAAAATCCAAGATGTGTTAAAAGTATAAGCAGATATTATATAAAAAGTATATTTTTTTTTAAATATTGTTAAATGTTTTTGTTTTTTTTTTCTTTTTTTTTAACTATAAAGAAGAAATTCACCAATCACTGTACATATTGGTGAAAAGAATGATAATAAGAACAAATGATCAAAAAATACAAAACAGAAACACTTACAACCCAACCACATCACAAACCAGAAGCAGCTTTCTTATCAGCCGTCAAACGCGCCTGAATACCTTCCACCAATGCTGTGGCCATAGAGGACTCATTTCCTGATGGAGCATTGGAAATTTGCAAATGACTAGCCAACATCGCCTCCATCGAAGAAATTGTCAAAGGATAATCCACGTCTGTCAGCATAAAAACCATATGACCAGATTCTAATTCCAACATATGCACACCATACCCTGCATATAATTTCCATCGTTGAATCACCCATTGCATTTGATCCTTCCATATACCCGAAACAGGAGCATGAGGAGGTGCATCCAACATCAGCTTAAGATCAGCCCAGATACGCAGACCAGGCTATGAAGACACAGCCATGGGGTCAAAAGGCATGATAGAATCCACAAATCCATATAAGGCCATAAGATCCATACGATCAGCCCAAGACAACACACCCTGCAAACCCGAAGCCAAACGCACAGACCCATCACTTAGAGTAATTCGATGGGATACCACACTAGGAAGAGTTGTGGAACGCTCAACCGTCCAACCAACAATATTTCCATTTCTCAAGGGCAAATCAGAATCACTGTCCGAAGCGGCATCAATCAAATTCTCAGGATCACGCTTCTCATAAGGGACTGTCTTGCCACGTCGAACACGTCGAGATTGTTTCTGGCGAAGCGAACGTCTAGGTGTGGAATCACTAGGTGTGGGTTCAACCTTTACCTGTACCTCAGCAGCAGCAGTGGGAGCAGGAGAAGTAGACTCATGAGTTTGCCCACCCAATGGATCAATAGAAGCTACATCAGAAGTAGGAATTGGTTGAGTGCCAGGAACCGGTGGTGATGAGGATGGCAAATCAGGTGTAGCAGTTGTGGTGGTTGTAGTAGCAAAGGTGGTGGTGGTAGCAGGACCAGCAAAAGAACCCATAGGAGCAACCAAAGGAGAAGTAGAAGTACCAACGGAAGTAGCAACAAAAACGGATGGACTAGCAGCAGAACCAGGAGTAGGAGCAGATGAAGGACCAGTAGGAGCAGCAGGCGAAGAAGAGGTCACCACACGCGGATGGTAGATAAATCGTTCCGGAATTGGTTGACTCTGACGCTTAACCATACGCTCATAAAGTTCCTTGAGCTCATCAAAGGATAAAGCCCGAACTCTGTCCCATGTCCATGGAGCATTAAAATGAGCAGCTGACTGATACTTCACATAACGCTGCATCTGCTTGCGCTGTTGATAGGTGTGTAAACACCCATCCTTTATACCACTTAATTACAATAATAACCGGACCAAAATGTGTATTTTATGTCTTTTATGTCGGAATTATGCGTGGTGTGTGTTTTTGTTGTGATTTAGGACGAAAAGGTGAAAAGTGGAGAAAACACGGGAATTCACAGGCACTTACGGACTTTTATTGAAGAAAAAGATGAAAGACGAAGTCAAGAAGTCAAGAGTGCAAAAAGAACGGAAGTCCAAGACCAATTCTGAAGATTTTTCGAAGAAAAAGTCAAAAGACGGAAGTTTAACAAAAGCCGAAGAATTCAAGTCTATTTTATTAAAGAATTTAAAGACGAGTTCAAAGAAATCCCGAAGCCAAAAGTCCTTTAAGTCCAAGTTTAAAGAAGATTAGAAGAAAAGGACTAAGCATGCAATTAATGAAGATTAAAAGAAGGAGGGACTTAATCTCGCAATTAACAAGAAATGAAGGAAGGGAGGAAGCTTCCTTAATCCTCCCCTATAAATAGTCATTAGTAGTTAATCATTTTCTTTGTTGGCTAAGTGTGACAATTAGTCTTCCACTTTTAATTCCCTTGTCATTTAAATACTTGTCAATTTAATTACCTTGTCTTGCACCTTAAATTCATTTAATTTCAAGTAAGTTTCCATTTAATTCTTGTCAATCTTTACTTTATCTTGTTAATCTCTCATCTACCTTTCTAAATCTTTGATTTTTTATGTTTATGTTTGTGTTCATGTTTATGCTTTTATTTTGATCAAGTGGGTTTTTAATTATTGTGGTTAAATTTGTTTGTTTTGTTGATTAAAATTGTTTGTTTATGATTATTGATGTTTCGTTATTAGTTTGATTAAATAGTTTGTTTGATTTTGGTTTAATTTGTTGTTAGATTCGTGTATCTGTGATTCCCTTGTTCTTCGGGAGTGTTTGTTTGTGTTTCTGTGTTCCCAGGAAAACTTCCGAACCAAAGAGAAGAGAAAAGCTGTTCATTCGGAACTCCAGAGTTCCGAACCAAGGGGTTTCATCCGGAACATTCAAAGTTCCGGATCGAGAGTGTTCATTCGGAACTCAAAACTTCCGAGTCAAGATCTTCATTCGGAACTTAAAAAGTTCCGGATCAAGCAATTCATTCGGAACTTTAAAAGTTCCGGATCAATACTTCCGGACGAACTTCCGACTCAATTCTTCCGAACAAACTTCCGGATCAACACCAAACCTCCGACTCAAGGTAGCTTCATTCGGAACTTTAAAAGTTCCAAATCAAGGCTTTTGGGGATTGGGAACTTCCGACTCAAGACTGCTTCATTCAGAACTCAAAAAGTTCCGAGTCAAGCCAGTTCATTCGGAAGTTTTGAACTTCCGAATCAAGGATTCTTACAGGTTTTTGTTATTATCTGCTTTTAAATTTCCGTCTTTTATTTTTAAGCTTATTTTCCCGCCTTTTTATTTAATTGCACTTTAAAATTAATTGCCTTAGCTTTATTTTAGACTTGCCTTAGTTTAAGTTTTAGTTGCGTTTTAAGATTGCCTTAGTTAGATTTAAATTTGCGTCATTTACTTTTAGTGCCCTTTAATTTCAGTCACGTTTTTAAATACACCCATTTACTTTTAAGTTAGAATTAGATTTATTTTAAACGCACTTTTACTTTAATTGTTTTGCACCATTAATTACTACAGCGACACAACTTTTTGTTCCACCAAAATGAAACTGAGTCACACATTAAACACAAGTTTTTCAATTCGAAGAGATTGGTACAACGAACTTTAACCTGAGTAAAATCGAGTTATCAGCTGTTCAGTTCTTGATAAAGGGCTGTTCTTTCTCTGCTCACGAAGCTGCGCAGCAAGGGCCAACTGTTGCTTGCGCATCAATACCATCGCCCTCGGAATACAGTTATGCTCATCAACATCGTCACCCAAAAGATCTGTAAACTGAGCATAATCCCTGGTGAGAATAGTCAACACCTGCATCCACTTACTATCACTCCAATGCATTGCATCGTGCTGAACTTATTCACGCCTCCGCTGTCGAAGCTCCTCTTCTGCAGTCCTATCAGCTTCATCAATCTCGGCTTGAATCCGTTGAGCAGCCTCCTCACCAAGCCTATCCTCTTCAAGCTGTCGGCGGGTACGTTTGCGAGATGGTGATGGAGCATCAGTCATTGGGGCCTTGCCCTTCGAATCATGGGAGGGACCAGCATTGGAACCAGCAGCAGGACCAGAATCACCATCAATAGGAGTGGGAATAGCAGCAGGAGAAGGAACACTGGAGGATGTCGGAGGAACCGGCAAATCATCATACACTTTATCAGCAAAGGAAGCCTTTGCCAATAATGTCAAACCATCCTCAGCACGCTCCGTACCCTCCTCATCAGAATCTGAATGGATCACATGCTTCTTTCGGCGTCGTTGCTGAGTTTCCAAAGCTTTGATGCGATCAGCCAGAGGAAGAACAAACTCCCTAGTAAGTTTCCGGTGTTGGTTCAAATCAGCTTCCAATGAAATCATCCGCTCATGATACCTGCGCATAAGATCAAGTAAAGACATAAGTGTAGTAGGCTCCTCCGCCTGCCCACCAAGAGAACTTGGGTCAGGGAAAGCGCCAATGGAGCCCGAAGCAACAGATGGGTCAGCCTGTGGAGTACTAGCACCAAAAGGCTTATCAAAAGAGTGTGGAGCAGGACTAGGAGGTGGAGTCTCCACAAATGGAGACTTTTGTGGTACTGAAGAAGGACCAGCCTTGGAAGGGGATGGTTTTTCAACCACCACCTCCTCAACCAGCTCCTCCTCAACCACATGAGAGGCACCACCAGTAGGAGCCTCATCCTCCATAGGGTCATCATCAATCACAACAAACTCAGGAGCCTCCTCCTCCTCACCCATAGGACCCTGAGCCAGTCCCAACATGGCCTCAGTCAGGGGCCTCCACTCCCCGGTAAACCCATGGACCATATTGTAATACACTTTTGCAGTAAGCTTAGACGGCACATGTTCAGTCCTATCACGAGGAATACAAACCAGTATTTGTTGTAAAAACCTAGGATACATAAGAAACTTCTTTCTAGAACCAGCATTAGATAGATTACTAACCGTCCCCTCAAATAGATAATGAGAAAAGTTAAATATCCTACCCTGGGCTAAGCAAATAAGACCAGTAGCCAAGGGAGTAGGGAAAGCATCCCAACTCCCAGACTTGGGACTCATACAATGAATTAGAAAATGCACCAAAAGCTTCCATTGGGGGGAAAACCTATTTTTCTGGAAGTTAAACTTCCCCCCATGTTCGTATCCTAAAGCAGCCATCCCCTCCAATACCTCCGAATTGGGGATGGACTCAACACCACCCTCATCCTGAAGATGAAGGGAAGAGCGAATAGAAGCCTCAGTCACCACGTATGAACGTCCATCTATGGTAGCATGGAGTGCACGTGGACGACCAACCACATCCACAAGTCGAGCAGACCCCCAAAATTGACGAATAACACTATCATAAATAGTGGGACATACAGTAAACACAAACCTCAGGTTGGAAGCTTCAATGAAATCCAGAATTTCAGCAAAATGATCACGATGTGGACCATCACCCAGATAAGCAACTCGGTTGTGAGCAGGTTGGTAAGCAAGAGCAGCCATGGATCTTGATTAATTGATGGAAGAAGGATTTTTGTTAGGGTTGAGAGAGTAGGATCGGTTTTGTGTGTGTGATGAATGGAATGATGGAGTCAAGGGGGTTAAGTTGACCATTAATAATGAAAATAGTAACTGTTCATTGACCCCTATTAATGGGGGGTTGCCCTTTCAAATTTAGACATAATTGCATAGTAACCACTTGCCCTTTTTTAACATAATTACCAACTCCCAATTTACCATAGTTAATTAAAAATGTAAATACCAGGATTGGGAGCATTGACCAAAAGTCAAAGCACACAATGGTCAGACCAGGAGCAAAACGTGGTCAACAAAGGACAAAAGGAATGAACAGTGTCCTAGACCAGTACCAGAAGCCAATCACCACTTGACAAGGAAGGATTTTGAACCACCAGCAGCCAACCAAAATCGACTAGAAGCTGACCAATGAGGACCAGAAGCCAGTCATGTAAGACCATATCCACCAGAAGTGAGCAAAAATCCTCCACAATAAGTAACACACACCACCAGAACCAATATAATATGTTGTTAAAATCTATAAATACGTTAGTCTGTCCTAAGAATATGTACACAAAGCCTCCCCTTAGGCTTAGCCTCCCCTCAATCCTAGACCTCAAGGATTGACCATCCCAATGTGAACCACCAAGTGGTTAAACCGAGGACCACCAAAGGCTTTTGTCAACAAATCAGCAACATTATCATCCGTATGAACTTTAAGAACCTGAATCAGCTTCTCCTCATTGGCATCCCGTATAAAATGATGCCGAATTTCAATATGCTTCGTTCGCTGATGAAAAACAGGATTCTTCACAATGCAAATAGTGCTTTGATTGTCAATAAAAATTTTGGTATTCATAAAATTGAAACCATAATCCAACATCTGATTTTGGATCCACAAAACTTGTCCACAACAACTAGCAGCAGCAACGTATTCAGCTTCTGTTGAAGAAGTAGCTACTATTGTCTGTTTCTTGCATTGCCATGAAATAAGTCGACGACCCAAGAATTGACAACCACCAGTAGTAGACTTTCTGTCATTATTAGCACCATCATAGTCACTATCACTATATGCTTTTAGAACAAAAGGTGATTCTCTAGGATACCATAAGCCCAGTTTAGGTTGAGCCTTGATATACTTGAAAATCTTCTTCACTGCATTTAAGTTCGAAACCGTTGGAGTCACCTGGTGTCTAGAACAAGCACTTACTGCAAACATGATATCCGGACGTGATGCAGTCAAGTACATGAGGGAGCCAATCATAGACCTGTACATGTGAACATTGACCGGGGGATCTGCCTCATTCTTTAGTTTGACTTTAGCAACTTCATAAGGAGTTGCTGCTGGTCTAAGAGGATCCATGTCAAACTTCTGAAGAATCTCATGGACATATTTATCTTGACTGATGAAAATCCCATCCGATTGTTGCTTGACCTGAAGACCAAGGAAGAAAGAAAGTTCTCCCATCGTACTCATCTGAAATTCGCCTTTCATCAAGTGTTCAAACTTATCACACCATTCCTTCCTAGTAGAACCAAATATAATGTCATCCACATAAACTTGAACAAGGATAATGTCCTTGGTATTCCTCCGAAGAAATAGTGTTTTGTCAATAGTACCCCTTCTATAGCCATTCTTTAACAAGAAAGTTGAAAGACGCTCATACCAAGCTCTAGGAGCCTGATGTAATCCATAAAGAGCCTTGACCACCTTGTAAACTTTCTTGGGATGAAGTGGATCTACAAAGCCCTTAGGTTGAGTGACATACACCTCCTCGACAATTTTGCCATAGAGAAATGCACTCTTGACATCCATCTGAAACACCGTAAAGCCCACATAAGAAGCAAAAGCCAAAAACAGACGAATGTTCTCTATCCTTGCAACCAGAGCAAAAACTTCAGTGTAGTCAATGCCCTCAATTTGAGTGTGGCCTTGTGCGACAAGCCTAGCTTTATTCCTCACAACAATTCCCCGTGCATCCTTCTTGTTCTTGAGAATCCATTTGGTATTGATTGCTGTCTTTCCATCTGGTAAGTCAACCAGAACCCAAACATTTTGAAACAAGAATTGCTGCATCTCCTCCTGCATAGCCTCCACACAACATTGATCCTCAAGAGCATGAGAAACGGACCTAGGTTCCACCTATGAAAGAAAACAAGCAAACAAACAGTGTTGAAAGTCCGTATGATTATTACGCTTTTGATCTTCAATATAGCTCACAAGAGCATGATGATCCGACGAGGCCTTCTGCTGCATTCTGCGTGTCTTGACCGTAGAACCAGGATCTCCAATGATTTGAGTGGTAGGATGATCTTTGTGTGATTGCAAGACTGGATTGGAAGAGACCTCCACTTCTGGTGCCAAGTGATTGAGATCACCAACAAAGTCAGCATCATATGAAGCAGTGTTGAAGATCCCATCTACTGTTGGTTTATGAATATCATCCAGCTTGGTAGAAGACTTCTTTTGATGGTTCCCTAAATCAGAAGGACTGGAGAAACGAGTATTGGAAGCAGACTCACTAGCTGGAGTACCAGTAGGTGATAAGCTAGCACTAGGAGCAGAAGATGGGGTACCAGGAGCAGCTTTGTCAGTAGGCTCAGCCAAGGGGAACTCAAAACCACCTTGAGCAGCTGCTGTAGTAGCTTCTTGTTGTTGTTTGAGTAGAGTGTCAAGAGCTACTTGGGAATCCGGTACAACCAATGGAGTTGCATCACTAGGAGGAGTAGGAGAGACAGTGGTGGAGTAGGATGGAACCACAAAAATGTCATCCTCATCATCTGAATCAGAAAGATTAGAAGGAACACCAGTACTAGAAGTTGCAAACACTTGTGGGCCTGCATCATGGTTAGTTTTGAAGCGAAAATATCCTAACGAATCACTAAGATAATCAAGATCAAAATACCATTCAGGACCCTTTCCTTGGATGTTTGACTTCTCTTCAAAATACCTGAGATTTGTAGTTTCAATGATCCGCTTGGCTTGGAGATTGTAGACACGATAGGCCCGAGAGTGAGCTGAATATCCCACAATGTATCGTTCATCTGCCTTGCCATCAAACTTCCCCAAATAGTCACTAGTATTCAGAATGGTGACTGGACACCCAAAAGGCTTCAAATGAGCAATATTTGGAACTTTGCCCGTTAGAAGCTCATAAGGAGTCTTCTTGTGAGGATTAGTAATAGAAACCCTATTCAAAACGTAACTTGCCGTATTAACAGCTTCTGACCAGAACATGGTTGGAAGCTTGGAATCGGCAAGCATAGTTCTTGCTGCTTCTATTAGGGTCCTGTTCTTTCTTTCTGCCACGCCATTCTGTTGAGGAGTCCTAGCTGTACTATAATCTCTTTTGATGCCCTTAGCATTACAAAGTGCTATGAGGTCTTTATTTTTGAACTCGGTTCCATTATCACAACGAATACCTTTAACTTCTTGGTCAACTGGTTCTCTATCAGGGTAAGAAAATCTCTAAGAATTGAGTAGGTCTCACTCTTGGCAGCCATGAAGAACACCCACGAAAACCTGCTATATCCATCAGTTACCACCAGACAGAATTGCTTGTGGTCAATGCTTCTAATGGAAGTAGGACCAAATAAATCCATGTGTAGTAGCTACAATGGTTCAGTAATAAGACTAAGAGCATCAATGGCCTTGAAGGATGCTTTGTGCTGTTTGCCTTTGCTGCAATCAATACAATTTTTATCATTTCTAAACGACTTGGGAGGTAAACCAGAGACCAGATTCAGATTTGCAAGTTTGTGAATGGTCTTGAAGTTCACATGCCCCATCCTTCGGTGCCATTGAGTGGCTTCATCTTCTGAGGCTTTAGCAACTAGACATGCTAGCTGACCAGTAGGATTGACTTCATTCAGCTTGATGCTATAGAGATTGTGTCTTCGAGGGATTCTGAGCAGAACTTGTGAGTCATCCGGAAGCTGAAAGTCTTTGGAGAGCACAAGTGCATCAGTATCGGTGAAGAGAACAAACTGCTTCTTGTCACAAATCTGAGAGACAGATATCAAGTTGAAATGCTGAAGTGCTTCCACATAGTAGACCTGCTCAAAATTAAGATTTGGCGTCTTAATGGTTCCTTTGCCAGTGATCCTGCCTTCACCCCCACCAAAATAGACCTTGCCTCCATGAAATGGTACAAAGTTAGAGAGAAGACTTTTATTTCCTGTCATGCTCCTGGAGCAACCACTATCAACAATGCCTAGACTAGGATCTTGGTATGGAGTAACCTACAACAACAAGATAATAAAAATGCAAAAGTTAGTGTCTTAAGGGGACCCAAACCTTTTCTGGTTTGAGCCTGCCTTGTGGATCTTTAGAAGAGTGCCAATAAGATTGATGAGATCCACCGTTGTTCCTTTGTTGCCAATGCATCATATGGGTATTATTATTTGACCAAGAACAACCTGCTGAGGACTTAACAACAGTTCCCAAACATCCCAAACCAAAATACGTGTGGTCCAAAGTATGTGGATAAACTGGATTAAAATTTTGAAAATAATTACTAGTGATTGGTAATCCAATGTTTCTCTAATGATCAGAAACTAAAGGAGAGGACCTTCTAGAAGAAGAAAACGATTGAGCACTCGGATTGAGTCTTCTAGAAGTATATGGTGCAGCTCCTGGTGGACCAGGAGCAGGAAAAGCATGATTAACAGAAACATGTGTGTCATAAAAATCACAATCTTTAATTAAATGAAATGCACTTCCACAAACAAAACATGTTTTAAAAGACCTTTTATTAGAATGAGATTGTTTCATACTGCCTACATTATTACACACATTTCTAGGAGTAACATTCTTCCTAGGACTCAATAAACTAGGACCAGACACTCTTGACACAACAACAACTCTTTCTTCACACTTCCTAGCACCAGTAGCAGCATGATCATTCAACTTGGAACTTTTAGGTCTTGACTCTTCACTTGAACCACGAGATGCAGAGTCACTAGCTTTGTCACTGAAAGTACACGAGACAAAGTCAATAGAATTAGTAGAACTTTTTGGGGACTCATGCATCTGTGATCCATCCAAGTCATTATGCCATGAAGTGGGCATAAAAGTTCCAGTAAGAGGAGGAGGGACAACATGCATTTCTGCTGCTGGTTTAAACCTATTGTAACTAGGTTTTCCCTCGTCCTCTTTGTCGGCATCAAAGACACTTGAAAAAGATAAATCAAACACATCTTCTGAATCAATATATTTTTCAATTCCTAAGCCTCTTTTAGTTCTACCAGACATGCTACTATCAATTAATTTTGAAAGATTTTTAGGTGCCTTTTGCCATTTATCAAATCTCAACATTGTAGCATCTAATTTTTCTGGCATCTCCTCTTTTTCTTTGATACTAGCATCTCTTACTGTTTCTGTATATTTAAGCATATTTGTCGTGTTTTCTAAATCGATGCTTAGTATCCGGATTTTATCCTCGTACTCACGTTGAGTATCTTGTAACCACCTCTTTTGTTGTTCCAATGTGTTTAATGAATCCTTATAGGCTTGAACCTCTAAAAAATACTTATCATTTTGATCATTTACTTCATTAAATTGGGACAACAATTCTGAGTATCTATTATGACAACCAAGAGGACAATGTTGTACCTGAGGTGAGATGCCCATAAGAGCAAACTCGTCTGCTTCTTCTGCATCAGAGAGATTCCCAGCAATCATTGCAAACACGTCAGTCGAGGACTCAGCTGATTCCAGAGTAGAAGCCTGATGATCATTCCAGTTGACCTTAGAGTCAACAGATACCAATGCCTTCTTGTCATCTTTTATCTCCTGAACCTTAAAAGCTGAGTACCTGCTCTTCTCCTGGTCATTCTTGCTACGGCATTCCCTTGTAAAGTGACCTTGTTGCTGTCTTCTCCTGTTTGAGTAGAAGTTGAGGCAGACATGATAAAACAAAATTGTTAGTAATAAGAAAACTTGATTCTTCTTGTATAGAGACCCTCCCAGGATCTGATACCACTTGTTGGGTCTACTAGATGTAGATCTTGCAGCCTGTCAGGAACGGTGAATGACTTCTGTAATCACAAGTCAACTCACAGAGAGACTCTATACACAATATGAATGTAGAATAAATATAATAAAGAAGAACAAAATAACTATAAAGACTTGATCCTTTCTAAGGATTTCTAATATTGATAATTACTAGAACTACGTTTGGTGAAAGGTGTCTCTAACCCTTCTGCCTAAGGTTCCTTTTATACTACAAGGAAACCCTAATACAACATTAAACAAAACGTGTAAAACTGATATGCATATCCTTTCCTAACATATCTCATGCATATCCTAACAGAATATTAAATAAATAATAAAGTTTGACTTCGACTAGGACCAGGAGCACGACTTGCTCCTACTACTACTAGGACCAGGAGGAACTACATACCTCCTAGTCTACCTATTATATTTAACTATTACAATGGTCCTAACAAGCATCAACTAACAATATTTAATCAAAACAAATCACCAAAACTAACATATAAAGCCAAATCAATCAAAACCCACTTGATTAAAATTAAGAAAACTCAAGAACACAACACCAAATCAAAGTCAGAAATTAAGCAAGAAAGGAAGAAGATGATGAATTAAAAGCTTAATTAAAAAGTAAAGATTCAATAACAAAAGCTTAAACACAAATTAATCTAGAGAGAGAAAGCATAAATCTAGAGAGAGAAACTACACTACTCCTAATCTAATCCTAAAACTAACCAACCCTTTCACAACAAGTGAGGGTGGTATTTATAGGAGAGGGGAGTGGTTGGTGGCTTCCTCTTTCTTTCTTTCTTGGTCCTCAGTCTTTCAGTCTTCTTAAATTCTTCGACTTTTAAGACTTCGTCTCGGGATTTCTTTGAACTCGTCTTGTAATTTTCTTCATAAATTAGACTTGAGTTCTTCGACTTTATTAAACTTTCGTCTTTGGACTTTTTTTCTTCGATAAATCTTCAGAATTGGTCTTGGACTTCCGTTCTTTTTCCACTTTTGATCTTTCGACTTCGTCTTTTGTCTTTTTCTTCAATAAAAGCCCGTGAAAGCCGTGTTTTCTCCACTTTTCACCTTCTCGTTCTAAATCACAACAAAAACACAAACCACGCATAATTCCGACATAAATGACATAAAATACACGTTTTGGCCCGGTTATTATTGTAATTAAGTGGTAAAAAGGATGGGTGTTTTCACACCTATCAGGTATCTCGTAAATTTCCAACAAAAGGAGGATACAGTCAGCATCAGTCAAACTGTTGAAGTCAAAAGAATGAGTAGAGGGAAATATATGCAGTCAATCACCTGATCAAGATTATCTACAGCTTTAACCAATACAGAAAAGAAGACCTTCTATGATTTACCGCCTACTCTTTCTTCAACTTCATCAATATATGTCACACTAAGAGATGGATGGATGCAATAGCCTACAACTGAGAGCATACAAAGAACTTTGACTCTTCTTATCCTCTGCTCCTAGAACGTTTGGAGCTTAAATCATGAATAACACAAACCATTCTTTAGTTTGGATTATTAACGCAAACCATTCTTTAGTTTGGATTATTTTCGCAACATAGCTATCAAATTTTCAAATTACATATGTAACCTGAAGAGATTTAATCAATTCTGATTTTGAAAATCATTTGTTACGGTTTTCATTGTTCTTATTGCTAATACCATCTTCAGCCTATATGTAATGAATGAGTTAAACAATTAATGTTCTAAAACTAAATAATTTCAAGCAAAAACTCATAACAAAAGACTAAGAGTAATCAGCAAGAAGAAAAGTCAAGTATCTTCAAGATAATGTTGGGTCTTTTAATAGTTCAATAGATTCCAGAGATTCAAAATTGATAATGGCAGAACCTTGATTCATGAGGCTCTAAATTGGCTGCTGAAGGGTTATGATCATGAGCCAATCCTAATAAAATACATTCGATTTCTTTGGAACAAATTCGATCCAATTTCATTCTTAAGACAAGACTTGTGAGAAATATATTGATCGTTAGTTAAAAGAGTTAAATAACAGAAAGTTACCTGAATAAAAAAGCATCAAAATTGTAGTAACTAGAAGGGCGGGGGGTTGAATAGTTTCTTATAATTTACTTGTTAAAAGGTGGTTTTCAAAAATCCTTTTTCAATAACTTAGACTTGAGGAAATGTGTGAAATCTTTTTATGCACAATATGAACAATGATAGTGTAACTAAGCTAATACTAACAAATATATATGCACAAAGAATAAAGAATGTAAAGAGTTAAGGGTAAAGAAAGATCAAACCAAACACCAAGGATTTATAGTGGTTCGGCAACGAAGCTCACTCCTCGTTCCTACTCCACTCCTCGAGTACTCCTTACTCGAGAGTTTACTATACAACAAGCTCCTTATGGTGGGGAAAACTGTACACGTCGCTTAACCAATTTCTGACTCTAAGCTAAAAGTCGAGCCCTAATGGTAGCTAGGACCAATCTACACAACTATACTTAGTACATACACAACTTCCAAATAGATACAACTATTTGGATCTTCTCAACTAAGACAGAACAACAAATGTATAAAAGTAGATCTTCAATGGATCTTTGGTGGTGGACTCTACACTTCAAAAGGATAGTGTTCTTCTCTTTGCACTTGGAGAGGAAGGAATAGAAGAACAAGATTCACTTCTTAAACAAGTAGTAATCAAACAAATGATCAAACATTTGAGTGATTAAAGAAGAGAGTTTGAATCTAGATATAGATGTGCAAAAGAGGTGATTTGAAAAGCTGAGAATGGTCCACTATTTATAGGACAAAGGCCCAACGGATATATCTGGCCGCGGTTCCTTAGCTCAGCCGGCGGTTCCTTATCGATAAGGAACCGCCTAGGCACTAGAGAACCGCTTCCTAGACTCCGCTCCATTTTTTGTCCTTTAGTGGTGGAGGTCTTATCTGGATATAAAAAATATCCTAAAAGGATATTCTTAACCAAATAAGAATATGCCATTTTCTAATTTTAAATAATTAATTTAATAAAACATTTTCTTAAAAAGAAAGTTTAATAAAAACTTGTCACACTTAATAATAAGTGATTTTTAAGAAAGTTTAAATCACTTGATCACTTGATTAAGGTTAGTACTTGTTTATTCATACCTTAAGTGAAAATGGGTAAAATGAAAAAAATACTTGAACTCAAGAATTCGTTTTTCGTTGTTTTCGTAAATGCTTGTTTTTACATATTGTCGTAATCAAAACAAAGCGACACCGAAAAATGCAAGTAACGTTTTTAGGCATTATTGCATTAACAATCTCCCCCTTTATGATTCTGACAATACATAAACTGAATCACACAAAAAACAAGATTTTCGAAGACGAGTTTATTCATTTCTCCCCCTTTGTCGAAGCAAAAAGGTTGCACAAGTCGGTGTTGAAGAAAAGGACTTAGCAAAGACTCCCCCTTGGTGCTTACTCCCCTAGCTTGGGGCACCGAGGAATCGAGATATGGTGATAAGCTACATAGAAGGGTTAGTTGAACAAAAGAAACAACCAACAATATATAGCAATAGGTCACAAAAATAAAAGAGAAGAAAACACAAAGACAAAGATCCAAGATAGGTTACTAAAAGAACATCATACAAAGAAGTATGGAAAAAGAAACAAGCCAAAAGCATAAATCTAATCCTAGTTATTCTAGAATTCTAAGATTTGCTTGAATTTGGTGTCTCGTGGATAAGCAACCAATGCTTATATGAAAGACACGGTAATGGCGGAGGATGGTGGTGGTGGCATGTTGGAGATCTCATAATCATAGTGAAGAGGAGGCTTGATTAAGAGACTCTTGATGTAGCTCAACTCCTCATAGATGCGTGCCATAGCAAGATGTTGATATTGACAACAATGACAATATGTTCCATGGTGTATGACATTATCATGAGAAGGAGGAAGAACACTAAAGGGTGATGGTGGAAGAAAAGAAGTTCCACAATCAACATTCTTGGTAGGAGAGATGTGATTAAGAGTGTTCTTGGGTGAATTTGGGTTGAAAGCAATTGGAGAAAATGGAGGAGATTCAAGGCTTTCATTGGGAGAATAAGACATTTTGGGATGTGAAGTATGGCAAAATGCTTAAGGTTTAAATAGGGAAGGTTTAAGGTATTTTGGGGTGGTCAAAGGGTTTGAAACAAAGATTCTCAAAAAATGTTGGAGCAAATCTGGAGTTTCAGAGAAAGACCCGAAAAAGGAAGGGACTGTATGCGGTTCCTTATCATGCCCGGCGGTTCCTTATCACTAAGGAACCGCGATTCACTTATGGAACCGCCTACAGGGGCTGTGTTTGGTGTTTGGTGGAAGATTTTTCAGCAGATCTTATTTTTCTAGTCTAACTTATCATAGGGATATGCTTAAAAAGCAAAGATAGACAAAGAAAACATATACAGACTTACCAAATAGAGATTTGACCAAAGTACATGGATTAAAAGATCGATGTAGGAGGTGTGTAAGACAAGACCTTCAGTCATGACACAATGATCCTCCATGATTCTATCTTGTTCTTGCTATGTTTGAGAGAATCATACATATGAATTATGTAAGCTCTAGATTAATAGCGAGAATCTATGAAAAACCGTTTTTAGATTGAATTAACAATGTCAAAAGCATTTCTCAACCATTTTCGAAAGAGAGGGTTTATCAAAAAGAGTTTGGAAGACTCAATGACTCAAAGTGGTAAAATGAGACACACAAAGAGAAGAAGGTAATTAAGGAAGATGTTCCATTAATCCTAGACCTAGACGCAAGTAATTAAAAGGTTCCCTCTTAAGTGGCTTAGTGAAGATGTCGGCTAAGTTGTCCTCGAAGGGTACCTTCTCAATTGAAATGTTCCCCTTTTGAAAATTATCCCTAAGGAAATGGTGTCGAATTTCTATGTGTTTGGTTGGCGAATGTTGCACGGAATTCTTGCTAAGGTCTATAGCGCAATTATTATCGCAAATGATGGGAACATCATCAAGAGAAATCCCGTAATCAACAAGCGCTTGCTTCATCCATAGAGCTTGTTGGCATGCTTTTCCGGCACTCACATACTCGGCTTCCGTGGTGGATATTGCAAGAGCGGTTTGTTTCTTGGAGAACAGAAGTTAAACAACAACCCATGAAGGTAGAAACTCCACTAGTGCTTTTCCGGTCCACATAGTCTCCCGCATGATCCGAGTCCGCGTAGACAATGGTTTCTACGCTGGTCCCTTTAGGATACCATAATCCTAAATGTATAGTGCCTTTAATGTATCAGAAGATACGCTTAACCGCTTCAAGGTGAGAGGTTTTGGGAGCCTCTTGGAAGTGAGCACAAAGGCAAACACTAAACATGATATCCGATCGACTTGCCGTTAGGTACAACAAACTACCAATCATACCTCTATATTTGGTGTTGTCTACCGACTCACAATCATCATCTACGGTGAGTTTAGTATCCGAGGCCATTGGGGTCTTCATTGGTCTAGATTCTTCTAATCCAAATTTCTTAAGCATGTCTTTAGCATACTTAGATTGACTAAAGAAAATACCATCATCCATTTGTTTAATTTGGAGTCCTAAAAAGAAGTTGAGTTCTCCCATCATACTCATTTCAAACTCATCATGTATGATTTTGGCAAAGTCATCACACAATTCTTGACAAGTTGATCCAAATATAATGTCATCAACATATATTTGTACGATTATGAGGTGAGAACCTTTCTTCTTTGTAAAGAGCGTGTTGTCTACCATCCCCATGGTATACTCATGTTTAACAAGAAATGCTTTAAGTCTATCATACCAAGCTTTGGGTGCTTGTTTGAGTCCGTAAAGTTCTTTCTTAAGCTTGTAAAAATGATCCGGTTTCTCAAAATCAATGAAGTCGGGAGGTTGAGCCACATATACCTCCTCATTGATTAAACCGTTAAGAAATGCACTCTTTACATCCATTTGTTGAAGCTTAAAATCTAAGGCACAAGCGTAGGCTAAGAGGATTCTAATGGATTCTAATCTAGCTACCGGTGCATATGTCTCGTCATAATCAATCCCTTCTTGTTGATTATAGCCTTGAGCTACAAGTCTAGCCTTGTTACGAGACACAACGCCATTCTCATCTAACTTATTTCTAAATACCCATTTGGTTCCTATAATGGTAGAACTTCTAGGTGGAGGAACAAGTTCCCAAACATCATTGGCAACGAATTGATTCAATTCTTCTTGCATCGCAATGACCCAACTCTCATCCGTCAAAGGTTCTTTAACATTCTTTGGTTCAATCAAGGAGACAAAACCAAAGAAGTTGCTTTGGTTTTGGACTTGAGATCTTAGGGTCCTTTGATTTAAGTCACCAATGACATTATTGAGAGTATGATCCCTAGATTCCTTAATGTTTACTTCCTTTTCAACACTAAGGTCTTCAACTCCTATTTTTCTAACCTCTTTGGCTTTAACTACTTCTAATTCATCCAAGTCATCATCAACCAATGGTGGTGTCTTGGGTGAAGGAGGGGTTTCATCAAAGGTTACGTTGAGTGATTCTTTAATAACACCCGTGGTTCTATTTAGGACTATGTAGGCTTTGCTAGTTTGGGAATAACCTAAAAGGATACCTTCGTAAGACTTTGGGTCAAACTTGGTAAGGTAGTCTTTAGTGTTGAGGATAAAGCACGTGCTTCCAAACACCCTAAAGTATTCCAATGAGGGTTTCTTACCTTTAAGAATCTCATAGGGGGTCTTTCCTAGGAAAGGTCGAATAAGAATTCGGTTGAGAATATAAGTAGATGTGTCCACGGCATTGCACCAAAACTTTTGAGGCAAAGATTGCTCGTTTAACATCGTCCTACTCATCTCTTGGAGAGTCCTATTCTTCCTTTCAACTACCCCATTTGATTGTGGAGTGCGAGGAGCCGAGAAGTTATGGGTAATACCATGAGCTTCACAAAAGGCACCAAATTGCACTTCATTATCAAATTCCCTACCATGATCCGTCCTAATAGAGACAATTGAACATCCTAGTTGATTTTGAATTCTTCGACTAAAGATTACGAAGTGATCGAAAGCTTCATTCTTAGATGCCAAAAATCTAGTCCAAGTGAATCTAGAATAGTCATCAACTATAACTAGGGTATAAAGGTTACCTCCATAACTCCGTATGGCGGAAGGTCCAAAAAGATCCATATGTAGGAGCTCTAAGCACCGATAGGTCGAAACCAAATTCTTGGCTTTGTGACTTGAGCGAACTTTCTTTCCAACTTTGCGAGCATCACAAAAGTTACTATCAAACTTAATCTTGGGGAGGTGTCTTACCAACTCCTTAGAGACTAAAGATTGAATTAAACGCATATTAGCGTGACCTAATCTACTATGCCAAAGAGTAGAACTATCATCTATAGTCGCAAGACATATGTTGTCTTTTGACTTCTTATTGACCTTCATAACATAAAGCCCATGCTTTCTAATACCTTTTCCAATGACCTTTCCATCTTTTACGATTTCACTGTCATGTTCCGAAAAGATGACCTTACACTTATTATCACAAATTTGACCTATAATTAAAAGGTTAAACCCTAAGTTATCTACGTGCTCAACATTATGAATGGTCAAGGAGTCAAGAGAAACCGTACCTTTGCCAATGATATTACCACGTAGACTACTAGCGAATGTGACGTTACCTCCATCATATGCTTTGTAATGCGAGAACAAACTTCGATTACCCGTCATGTGTTTAGAACATCCACTATCCTTAATCTATTCATCGGGCTCCAAATCAATTCCCAAGCATATCTAGGTAACAACACACAAGATCAAACATTTGGTCCCTAATATCTCATGGGTCCAAAATTGTTAGTTCCAAACATCCCTTGCATTTGGTTGGGATGCATGAATGAAGGAGAGGTTTCCCATGGAGAACAAACTGGAGGAGGGTAGTAATTCATGTAACCATTTTGCTGTTCATTATTTCTCCTAGGTGTATTTGATCTAGGTTTAGAGTTATGATTATTCCTTCTAGGTGTTGGAGTTTTACTTCTAGGTCGTGAATTGTTTTGATTATCTTTTCTAGGAGTTGTTGTTCTACTTCTAGGCTTAGACACATTTCGTACTCTAGGTGGAGTAGAAGATGGTCTTAATAAACTTCTATTTTCCATGAGAGGTTTACTTAATGGCTTGCAGAACTTATCAACGGTATTGTTGTCAAGTATGGGTAATTTTACTTTATTAACAATAAGATGCTTTGGTTTTTCATCTAACTTAGACTTTTCAGAAAGTTGAGGATTTTCACCAAAATCGCCCTCTGGCCGCGTTACCTTATCTATGGCGGCGGTTCCATAGTGATAAGGAACCGCCCCATACAATTTGGGGCCGCGTACAGCAGACGTTTTTTGTGAAAACCTGACTTGTTTTGGTTCACTAGTTGAGGCTTCATTTGAGTTAAAACCTATACCAAGTCTTTCCTTTGAATGAACTTGTTTGTTTAACATGTCATCAAGAGCACTAGTACCTTTCATGAATTTTTCCAATTTAATGGAGGTGTTCTTGAGGTCTTCATTTTCTAATCTAAGTTTCTCACAACTTAAGCAACTTAAATCAACCTCTTTATTTTTCTCAAGTTTAGCCAATTTCTCCCTAAGTTCATTGATCTCATTTTCGAGCTTAGTTTTGGTTGATTTTATGGTTTTGTTCTTTTCTATGAATTTGAGACTAAGTTTGTGTAAACTATCATATTTTCCTTCAAATTCAATATCATCAAAGGTGGAGCTATCATAACTATAAAATTCGGTTTCGGAATGTACCTCTGATAGGTGTGAAAACACCCATCCTTTTTACCACTTAATTGCAATAATAACCGAGCCAAAACGTATATTTTATGTCATTTATGTCGGAATTATGCGTGGTTTGTGTTTTTGTTGTAATTTAGGACGAAAAGGTGAAAAATGGAGAAAACACGGCATTCACGGGCTTTTATCGAAGAAAAAGACGAAAGATGAAGTCGAAAGATCAAGAGTGGAAAAAGAACGGAAGTCCAAGACCAATTCTGAAGATTTATCGAAGAAAAAGTCAAAGACGGAAGTTTACTAAAAAGCCGAAGAACTCGAGTCTTACTTATGAAGAAAATACAAGACGAGTTTGAAGAAATCCCAAGACAAAGTCCAAGTATTAAGAAGATTAACAAAAGATTAAGAAGAAAGGACCTAAGTGTGCAATTAAGAGAAAGAAGAAAGAGGGAGGAAGCTTCCTAAGCTCCTCCCTAATTCCCCTATATATAGAACCAACCTCATTTTGTTTAGAGTGTTGGTGGCTTGACAAACCACTCTTCCACCATTTTCATTTCTTGTCATTTCATTTCTTTCACTTTAATTAGTTGTTATGCATTTTTAATCATTTTAATTTTCAAGTAAGTTTTCAATTATTGTTCTTTAATCTTTACTTTTCTTGTCTTAATCTTTCATCTTCCTTTCTTGATTTTCGTTTGCTTTTGGTGCGATTACATTTGATCCGTGTTGTTCATTCATGTTTTCGTGCTTAAAAGTTCATCTTTTTATATTTTGATTCAAAAAGTTTGTTTCTTTTACGTTGGATAAGTTGTCTTTCATGCTTATTTTGTCCTTTTCACTATTAGATTCGAGCTAGTTTTGAGTTTAAGCTTATTGTTTTAGCTTATTTTCTTTTGCTTATATTTCGGATCAAGAAATCTATCGGAAAGGGTTTTAAAACCCTTTTTCGACCTGTTATTCCGATCGAGCATTCCCCCCTTCATTACGATCACCCGATCGGAATAGGGTTAGTGTTTTCCGATTGGTTTGTTTAATATTCCGATTGTACTCATTTAGACCCATTCCGATCAGTTCACTTTTCAGCTTTCCGATTGGATTAGTATGTGCTTATTCCGATTGGGGCTTTGTTCATTATTCTGATTGGGGTGTTTTAATATATTCCGATCATGACTCCTTCATTCCGATCGATTACATTCCGATCGGATTCCGATTGGATTCCGATCGGGTGTATTCCGATGGGTTGATTTTGTTTTACGATTTTGCTTTAGTTTAAGTGTCAATTTGTCTCGTTTTATTTTTAGTCTATTTAATTTCGTTCCGCATTTTTAATTTATTGTCAATTTACTTTGCGCCAAGTTTTAATTTTACGTCATTTAATTTCACGTTCTTTACTTTCAAAGTTTTAAATATTGCCCCGTTTACGTTTCTACTAGTTTTTGCTTTAATTTCTCGTCATTTATTATTAAGTCTTGCACATTTATTTTTCCAAAACCAAAAAATATTTGTTTCACCAAGAACAACTAATCTCACACAATTAACCGGAAATCAATTCGAGAAGATACCGAGAAAACGAACTTTCAACTAGTAAAAATTCAGTTATTAAAATGGCGCCGCTGCCGGCTCTTTTCGTGAGGATCGAAATTTTTTTGTGAGAGAAGCGTTGGCTTTTGGGACCCGTTCACTTGTGAACGTTATTTTTCGTGTCAAAAATTTTCAAAAATCCAAAAACATTTGAAAAATCATAAAAAGCATTTCTTTTTCAAAGTTTTGCACCAAAAATATTCTTCTTGCTTATCTATCTTTCTTCATGGATTTTTATGTCCATTGCGTCCGGTGTGGGAAACAATTATCTGGGAACAACTCTTGTCAATGGTGTACATGTGAGCGGTGCGGAAACGATATCGACAACACACAATTCGGATTTTGTCCTTTGTGCAACTCGACTAATTCGTCCTTTTTGAACCCACCTCCTGTTCCCACGTGCACCTATTGTGGAAGCGATTCTCATTGGCATATTTCGTGCCCGGTTCCATACCCGTATGATCACGGGCAAGAACCGGGGTACAATTATGACTATGACAATAACTATCCACAAGACGCACCCAGTCTTTTTCCTCAACCGTTCTGCAACAACTGTGGGGGTCCTCACGATACTTCCTATTGTCAACCAATGAATTATTATGAGCAAAATCCGTGTCCTCAGTTTTCTTCACCTATGGATTATTATGAACCAAACCCGGCTTCTCATTCTTCCCAACCGATGAACTACTATGAGCCACAACCATGCTATAATTCAGGTTTTCAACATTTTGAGCCCCCACATCACACCCTCAATCATCAATCCAATGAGCAAACTAGTCTTGATCAACAACTCACTTCTTTAAATGGCATTCTAGAAAGTCTAGCTCAACTCCGAGCTGACTTGCATCAGGAAAGTCAACCGTTGCTTGATGTGGACGAAACCTTGAAAACCACTGACACATTTTTGAGCCAATTTAGTCGTTTTCCCTTCTTTTCTACACCAAAATGTTTAATTAAAGCGTGGGATAGAATTGGTGAAATTGAACATACTCGGGGCGATGAACAACAAAAGTTGCTGCATGAGCTTCTTAAAGATGTGGAGGTTATCAAGGAAGAGTTAGCCGACTATGTCACTCCTAACTGGACTCGTCCCATCTACTATGATGATGACGACGACGATGATGTCTACACTTTCAACCAATCTTCTGAAGTTGATGCTCCTACTGTTGATGTTCCTACTGCATCTAAGGATCTAGATTCGTTGAATGAGCTTAGTGATGTTGTTCTCGACAAAGTATTGGATGATGAGGTTTGTGACTTACCTGCTATGGAGCCTGAGGACGACGCTACTCTTACGGAAGACGTCGATCCTAGTGATGACGATTTTTCTCCAAGCTATGAGAATTTCACTTTTGAAATTTCTCAATCTCCACCGGGAGATGCGGGCAATGAAGATTTATTCTCTCCGGTTTACGAAAAGTTCACCGATCATCATGATCTTGTGGATGAGGTGAAAGACTTGCTTCTTCGCGATAGATTACGGAAATTTCACCTTCTTATTGCTCAAATCGAAGCGTTGACTTCTCCTATTTCCAAGCCTTTACCTCCATCTCCTCCTACCGTTGAAGATAATGACCCATTGCTGGAAGAAATTGACATCCACTCCATCCCTCCAGGTATTGATGATTATGACACGGAGGGGGACATTATTTTTGATAATTTGCTACTTGAAGGTATTGTCCCAAGTTCCCCTCCCGAGCACCTTTCATCCTCCCCTTTAGAAACTATCTCGGAGGATGAGTGCTTTGACCCGGGAGGTGACATTGCTTATGCTATAATTGATAACAATACGGCTTTGCCGCTTGCTCAGCATCTATTGTCTTTGGGGGACGACAATGTGCTTACTTTACCCACTCCACCTCCCGTGGATTTTGATTTCACATACTTCTCGTATGTTGAAAGGACCTTTCTCCCTTTCAAGACTTATCCCCCCGCCTCTCCTTTGTTGATGTTAACCGGGAACGAGGACAAGGTCTTTGATCCCGGTATCACATTCGAGGCTTCCCCATGGACCATTTAATTCGGGGACGAGTCAGGCTCGTGACTCGGTTAACAAAAACAAGCGCTTTTTGGGAGGCAACCCAATTATCTATCTATCTTTACCATAAGTGTAGGGGGGAGCCCCTGTTGGAGTTTCCTGTTCTCTTTCTTATCATGTGCAGGGATTAGAGCTTCAAAGACACACTCTTGATGACTTTTAACGAACCGTGATTCCGTATTCCCTTCTTCCCGGTTCTATCCTAAACTCTTTTGATTCACTATTTTATATTTTCCAATATTAAAATAGGAATCTTTTTAGTTGTCTCTTTCTTAGCGAGATTTAAACAACGTGCACAATGTCCTAAGTGTAGGGGAGTTTACTCCTACATGCTTAAACATTGAGGACAATGTTTATATTAAGTGTAGGGGAGACTTCTATCGAAGTTAAGTGGTCTTTTCCTTGTATTTGCCCTCATTTTAACCGGAAAATCAATTTTTCGACATTTTTTAAAATTTTTAATCTATTTTGGCCTAGTTGTAGTCTCCTTTATTTTTGTTACTTTCTAGCATTTTAATAAAATGGTTTTAGCAAGTTTAGATGTCTTAGATATATTAGGCCCGTTGTGAATATTTTGACTCAACCCGAGTTTACTTATCCAAGTTCACTCTAGCTAGTATCCTTAACCATGTAGACCTTAATTGGTTTATTAGGCTAAACATCCACGAGTCTCATTCCTTGAGATTTTAAATTGTGGAGAACGAGAAATGATAGAGTTGGTTACAAGTTTGGTATTCTCTCATTAACTTATGTGAGTTAATTATGATCTTTTTCTCCCATCACTTGCTAATAAATTATCTGCAATAAGTAAGGTCGTACGATTTGAAAAGTTACTTAGCTTCTAGCCCAAGATCGTTTAAAAGTTGCTCGGTAATGATAAGAGTTCATAGCCAAGGCATAACTTATGAAGCGGGGCGCGAAGATTGGCGAGTCCGAAAAGGCCCTAACAAGGCATGAGGGCTACATTTTGTTGCTAAAGATCAAAAAGTGATGTGAAGAATCATTTATCGAAAATCAATATGAAGGATCAAGACACACGACGAAAAGCAAGAACTCCCCAAAAGTCATGGAGAAGTCTATCCGAAAAGACCCTAACAAGGTATGAGGATAAATAGATCCAAGTCCTAAAAGGAGGCGGATCGTTGTATATCAAAGTCCAAAATAAAGATTGGAGAAAAATGAAGAAGTCGTGGTCCAAAGATGAAGAATCTCTCAAAAACTTCAAGTGAAGAAATTCCTATCATTAAGAGAAGACCATTATTTCAAGAACGTCTCTCGAAGATTCGAAGTATGAAGTCGCTTCCAAATATCGGCCCGAGAAAGGTCTCAAATCGCGAACCAAGTTATGCCAAGATATGAACTTTTTAATATCCCGAGAAGCAGTTTTAAGAGATTTTGTCCTTTAGCTAACTATTGATCAAATCGTCCTACTTTGCTTTCAGCCTAAATAAACTATCGAAATAAGTCAACAATGCATCCTCGTGATCATTCAAGACATCAATAAAATATAAGAGATACCCATAGGAATAAGGGAGTTTAAGTGATTAATTGAACCGCATGAGTAAATGTTTGTTATGCTAACTTGTACTAACAATGATCTTGTTTTTAAGCTTGGCATGGGGAACGTGAAACTTGAGGGTGATAAACGTTCATAACACACAAGCCCTAATGTAAGTCTTAGATTTCTTTACATGTTTCTTCCTTGTTGCATCTTGTTAATTTCTATCTTTTTGATTTTCCTTAGTTGTTTAAATAAGGCCAAAGTAGGTTGATTATGATGGAAAGTGTAAACTTTGCTTTATTGCTAAGCATTGCATGAGGGCATTGCAATGGTTAAGTGTAGGGGATTTGATAGGTGTGAAAACACCCATCCTTTTTACCACTTAATTGCAATAATAACCGAGCCAAAACGTATATTTTATGTCATTTATGTCGGAATTATGAGTGGTTTGTGTTTTTGTTGTAATTTAGGACGAAAAGGTGAAAAATGGAGAGAACACGGCATTCACGGGCTTTTATCGAAGAAAAAGACGAAAGATGAAGTCGAAAGATCAAGAGTGGAAAAAGAACGGAAGTCCAAGACCAATTCTGAAGATTTATCGAAGAAAAAGTCAAAGACGGAAGTTTACTAAAAAGCCGAAGAACTCGAGTCTTACTTATGAAGAAAATACAAGACGAGTTTGAAGAAATCCCAAGACAAAGTCCAAGTATTAAGAAGATTAACAAAAGATTAAGAAGAAAGGACCTAAGTGTGCAATTAAGAGAAAGAAGAAAGAGGGAGGAAGCTTCCTAAGCTCCTCCCTAATTCCCCTATATATAGAACCAACCTCATTTTGTTTAGAGTGTTGGTGGCTTGACAAACCACTCTTCCACCATTTTCATTTCTTGTCATTTCATTTCTTTCACTTTAATTAGTTGTTATGCATTTTTAATCATTTTAATTTTCAAGTAAGTTTTCAATTATTGTTCTTTAATCTTTACTTTTCTTGTCTTAATCTTTCATCTTCCTTTCTTGATTTTCGTTTGCTTTTGGTGCGATTACATTTGATCCGTGTTGTTCATTCATGTTTTCGTGCTTAAAAGTTCATCTTTTTATATTTTGATTCAAAAAGTTGTTGGGAATAAAATATAGGTCAGATCACCAAACGCTGATAAGAAGAAAGTCAACGCTGATAGATTGACTTTGGACGCTGATAGAAGTCAACGCTGATAGCCTTGAAGATTGACACTGATAGAATATCTTTTGTTTATTTGTTTCTTTATTTATGTATGGTAAAGATAAGCACGACATTGTATTTTCTATTATTATCTTTACCTAGAATAGTTGATTCATAGCTTATTGTACAAGACTTCTTGTTCTATAAAAGAAGGTCTTTTAGGTTAAAGTCATATATCAGTTTTCATAGTATTCGTTTGTTAAACTCTTTCATTGTAACCAAGCACGATTATTCTAATCAAAGTGAAAGTTTGTTTAACATCATTGTGTTTTAGATCAAGTGTTAATTCCGCATAACACTTTGTTACTTTACTCATAAGCAAAGGTTTCTCTACGTGTAGTACTTGATCTAATCTCGTATACACAAAGCTAATCGATCTAAGTTTGGGATCAACAAGTGGTATCAGAGCTTGTTGAGAAACTTTTGATCTTTAAGTAACGCAGAACCCTAAAACACCAAACCCTAAAAACCCTAAATTCTCAAAACCCTAAAAACAACATGTCTGGCACAAATCAACCTCCTGCTTTGCTTCAAAACAACTTCTCAAACCCTAGCATCAAAATTCCCATGTTTGATGCCAGGAACTTTGAACTTTGGAAGTCCAATTTTGAGCAATACATAGCTATTCATGACTACACTCTTTGGGAAATTATCGAATATGGGAACACATTCGATAAAGCAGCAAAGATTACTGCTGCTATTGAGGCAAGATCAGCTATTCCTAATTGTCCAGAAGCTGATAAAGTGGAAAAGCCTGATGATGGGAGAGCGGTAGCTGTTGAAGATATAGCCAAGAAGAGGGTGGACATGAAAATTTTGAACATCTTGAAACATGCCCTAGGTCATGAGAATCAGCATAAGTACAAACGTTTTGATTCTGCAAAAGAGCTTTGGGAAGCTCTTGAAGTAGCACATGGTGGCAATGCTGACACAAAAGAGGAAAAGAAGAAGCAACTCTTGCATGAGTATGCTGTCTTTAAAGCTCAACCTAATGAGAATCTCAGCAGTGTGAGAAGTAGACTTCTTGACATCACAAGTCAACTTGCCTTCATGGGAAAACAGATTGATGACCCTGAATTGAATGCTACTTTTCTCAAAAGCCTTGGTGATGTATGGAAGATTGAGACAAGATCTATTCTTGTCAATAACACCCACAAGACTTCCAGGTTTGATGACATCTTCAACAAGTTAAGGCTGTTGGAGAATGAATGGCAATTGGAGAGTGATAACAAATCTTCAAGCAGCAACATGGCCTTCTTTTCACAAAGTGAAGGCCAATTTGATTCCATGAACTTTTATGGACATTCAGCCTCTGGATCTCAAGGTGTCAGTGCTGGATGTCAATCTGTCAGTGCTGGATCATACCCTGTCAACGCTTTGTACTCAAGCGCTGACACACACAATCATGGCGCTGATAGAATTAAACCTGCTGGTTTTGATCTTGATACTGTGTGTGCCTTCATTGCTTCTTTGCCTAGTGATTCAAGGATCACTTATGAAGATCTTGAGCAGATAAGTGATGAACAATTGGAAGAGATGGATATAAAGTGGACTATGGCTCTTGTAAGTTTAAGAGCAAACAGGTTCAATAAAAGGTTCAAGAAGAAGATGACCTTTGATGCTAAGGATGTTGCTGGTTTTGACAAGTCCAAGGTGGAGTGCTACAACTGTCATAGGATGGGGCACTTTATGAGGGAATGTAGATCTCCAAGGAGATCTGATGCTGGGAAGCCTTCTAGCCAAATGATTAAGAACCCAGATCCCAAGGCCATGGTTGCTGTTCAACAAATTGATGGCGTTGGGGAATGGGATTGGAGCTGGATGGCTAAGAATGAGGAAGAGGACAGAGCTTTGGTTGCTGAAGTTAAAGAAGAGCATGCTGAATATGCTCTCATGGCACACTCCTCCTCTTCATCAGATAATGAGGTATATGATGATGCTTTCTGTTCTAAGGGTTGTCGTTTAAATACTGAAAAATCAAAACAAGAGATAGTTAAGTTATTAGATGAAGCAAGTACTCTAAGGTGCAAATTATCTAACTATCAAATTGCTCTTACCCAAACAGAAAAGACAGTCACTGAGTATAAGAAAATGGAGTTTGATTTAAAGGATCAAATAAATATCTTAAAACATGAGTTACATCAGAGTAAGGATGTTCAAGATATAGTAAATAGGGTTAATCTTGATTTGATAGCTCAGTTAGAGGAGGCTAACAAAAACAAAGATAATGTGAGTCTTAAAATCCAGAGATTTGATAAGGCCACACAATCCCTAGGAGAGTGTGTTAGTAAACAGAGAGACTCTAAGGATATGAGTGGGATTGGGTTGAATAATTATACTGTTGTTCCACCACCAGCTGGAGATTTCTATGGTGTCCAATCAAAGGACTTATCTTGGACTGGCTTGCCAGAATTCCAAGAGGAGGAGTTTATTCCTCCACCTAGAGTGACTTCCCCAGTTGAGGAATATCAGCAAAAGCTAACTGACCTAGAAGAGTGGAAGAAAGCAAACCACACTTTGTTTGTTAAGGGAGGGTTATTGTGTGAAAGTCCAAATGAGCCCACACCAAACATGATACCAATTGTGGAGTCCTATGATCCTAAACCTATTAAGATCACACACCCTACCACTGGCAAACCTGTTGACCTTGGCCCACAAAATGTTAGAAAACCTAGTGTTAAATATGCAGAGATGTATAGAAATTCTAGGTCACCAAAAAGCCAAGTAAGTAATCATGGAACAGGCTTCTTTGCTTCTAGACCTAAGACTATGTCTAGAAAAGCTTGTTATACATGTGGTAGCTTCTCACATTTGGCCTACAAATGTGTCAATGCTTCCAATGTCAACGCTGACAGGAACCATTTCAGCGCTGACAAAAGTCAACATAGGTCAAACACTGTCAGACCCAATACCTTTGTGAACAAAAGTTCACAAGTTGTTAGACCAGCCCCATTCTTTTCTAGAGGGTCTAACACACAAGGCCTAAGACCTTTTCAAAAGTCAAATACTTGGTCAAATAGGCAATGGGTTCCTGTAGCAAACCCTAGGTTCAACGCTGATAAGAGCAATCGGGGCGCTGACAGGAGTAATTTCAGCGCTGATAGAAACACTGCTAAACCTAGGTATTTGCAGCCACAGGGAAATAGGTCTAAAGCTTCTACTAGCTTAACATGGAGACCAAAACAAGACCAGAACCCTAATAATACTGGTATTTCTATGACATGCAACAGGTTTCATTATATTTCTAAGGCATTGTCAACACCAATTGGGGTTAACTGGGAATTTCATTCAAACAGGGATGAAAATGGGGTTGTTATGAGAACCAAGTCTGTTCTTGTTGAACAACCAACTGAATCCAAGTCTTCCAAGGCTTGGGTTCCCAAAGAAAACTAATGTGTTTTCTTTATGTGCAGGGCATTCAGAAGAAGATCAATGACTATGGATACTGGGATAGTGGATGCTCAAGGCACATGACAGGAAAGGAAGACTATCTGACCAATTTCTCTCCTATTCAAGATGGTGATAAGGTATACTTTGGAGGTGGTTACGGCACAATCACAGGAAAAGGAACCCTTGTCACCAACAATCTTAGGTTTGATAATGTCTTCTTGGTGAAAGACCTGGACTATAATTTGTTTAGTGTATCACAAGTGTGTGATAACAAAAATAAGGTTCTTTTCACAGATACTGAGTGCTTGGTGTTAAGCAAAGATTATAAGCTTCCAGAGGAAAAATATATAGATTTTAGAACACCAAGGCATAAAGACATATATAATGTGAATCTTAATGGAATTAAGGTAAATAATAAAATGTCATGTCTGTATGCTAAGGCCTCAGTAGATGAAAGTAATCTTTGGCACAGGAGACTAGGGCACATAAACTTTAAGAATATTAATAGACTTGTGAGGCTTGGTTTAGTTGATGGTTTGCCTGAAAAGGCTTTCCACAATGACCACTCTTGTGTTGCATGCCTTAAGGGCAAGCAGCACAAGGTCTCATTCAGGTCTAAACAGGTGCACTCTAGCTCTAAACCCCTTCACTTATTGCATATGGACCTCTTTGGTCCTACTAATATAGAGAGTTTGAAGGGTAAATCATATTGTTTTGTCATTACTGATGATTACTCCAGGTTCACATGGACTTTCTTTTTAGCTAAGAAAAGTGAAACTGCCCTAAGTCTGATTAATTTCATTACCCAAATTGAAAAGAAGAATGGTAATGAGGTGAAAATTATTAGAAGTGACAATGGGGGTGAGTTTAGAAATCAGTTATTAGATGATTTTTGTGCCAAGAAAGGGATTACTAGGCAGTTCAGCATAGCTAGAACTCCTCAGCAAAATGGAGTTGCTGAGAGGAAGAATAGGACCCTTATTGAAGCAGCCAGAACCATGTTGGCTGATGCCCACTTTCCTATAGCCTTTTGGGCTGAAGCTGTTAACACAGCTTGTTATGTTCAAAATAGGGCATTGGTCAACAAGATACATAATAAGACACCTTATGAATTACTTTGGGGAAGGAAGCCAAATATTGGTTTTCTGAAGCCTTTTGGATGTCATGTAGTTGTTCTAGAAACTAGTGAGGCCCTAGGTAAATTTGATTCAAAAGGTGATGAAGGCTACTTCATGGGTTATTCAGTGCAGAGTAAAGGATATAGGGTTTACATTAAAAAGGAAAAACGTATACTTGAAAAGGTACATGTTAGGTTTTTAGAAAGTAAACCTAGTGATCCTGAGAGTGGTCCAAATTGGTTGTTTGACTTAGAACCTTTGTCTAGAGCTTTAAATTATATGCCTGTTACTGATCCAGACATTGTGAAGGTAACTTCAAGTGTTTTGGAAAAGAGAATTGGTAATGTTTTAGGTATACAGGTTGCTAAGGAGGATGGACCACCAGCAGTTATATCATCTCCCACACAAGAATTTGTTACACTTCCTATATGGACAGATGAGTATTATGCTGCTGCCACTGCTGCAAGGAAAGATAATGGTGGTGTTCAGATACCACCAACTACAAACATGCATGATTCTTCAAGCGCTGACAAAGGGAAATCCAGCGCTGACACGACCAATTCAGACGCTGATGGCTCCAACGCTGACAACAACAGTTCAAACGCTGTTAGCTCTAACGCTGACAAGCAAGGTTCAGACTTTGGAGATACCTTTACACAGCTTTTCTCTTCTCATTTTGAACAGGGTGGACCTTCCAATATCCATTAAGAGATTCCTGTTGATGAAGAAGAATCTGAAGAAGATATTGGCAACATGGAGCGTGAAATTGAGGACACCAGAGTTATTGAAGGAGGAGTTCTCACTTCCACAGCGAAAGATCACCCCACATCTCAAATCATAGGTGATGTTATGGCTCCAGTTCAGACAAGAAGATCCCATCAAGGTCTTGGTGGATTTATTGCCAATATCCACAAGAAGGTTGATACCCCTCTTGTACAAGCATGTTTGTTTGCCTGTTTTCTGTCACAGGAAGAACCCAAGAAGATTTTTGATGCTCTCAAGGAACCAAGTTGGGTGGAAGCAATGCAGGATGAGCTTCACCAATTTGCTATACAGGATGTTTGGGAGCTGGTTGATTGTCCTAGATATGTGAGACCAATTGGGACAAGATGGGTTCTAAGGAACAAGAAAGATGAAAGAGGCATTGTGGTCAGAAACAAGGCACGTTTGGTAGCTCAGGGTTATACACAAGAGGAAGGTATAGATTATGAAGAAGTCTTTGCTCCAGTTGCAAGAATTGAAGCTATCAGAATTTTCTTAGCCTATGCTTCTTGCATGAATTTTACTGTTTATCAAATGGATGTGAAGAGTGCTTTCCTCTATGGCACAATTGTTGAGGAGGTTTATGTAATGCAGCCTCCTGGTTTTGAAGATCCTGAGAATCCAGACAAGGTTTATAGAGTAAAGAAGGCAATGTATGGCCTTCATCAAGCCCCAAGAGCATGGTATGGTACATTGTCCACCTACTTGGTGGAAAATGGTTTCAAGAGGGGCACCATAGATCAGACACTGTTTACAAAGAAGAAAGGAAAACATGTGTTGCTTGTGCAGGTCTATGTTGATGACATCATTTTTGGGTCTACTGATCCAAAAATGAGTGAGGATTTTTCCAAGCTCATGACAGATAAATTCAAGATGAGTGCAATGGGTGAGATGAACTTCTTTCTAGGTTTACAAGTTCAGCAGAAAGAAGCTGGTATCTTCATCTCCCAGGACAAGTATGTAGCTGAAATCTTGAAGAAATATGGTTTTTCTCCACATGAGAAGGAGGCTTCTACTCCTATGGACAGACAACATCCCTGGGGAAAACTTGGAGCTGGAAAGGATGTGGATGTTAGGCACTATAGATCAATGATTGGTTCATTGATGTATCTTACAGCCTCAAGACCTGACATCATGTTTGCTGTGTGTGCATGTGCACGCCATCAAGTGACTCCCAAAGAATGTCACCTTTTTGCTGTGAAGAGAATTTTTAGGTACCTAAGATGCTATCCAGATCTTGGATTATGGTACCCAAAAGATTCTCCATTGGACCTTATTGCTTATTCAGACAGTGATTATGGTGGTGACAAGTTTGATAGGAAATCCACAACTGGTGGATGCCAATTTCTTGGGAGCAGATTAATATCTTGGCAATGCAAGAAACAAACAGTGGTGGCAAACTCTACAACTGAAGCAGAATATGTTGCAGCAGCTGCTTGTTGTGGACAAGTCTTATGGATTCAGAACCAGCTGTTGGATTATGGGTATAATTTTATGCATACCAAGATTTTTGTAGACAATAACAGTACTTTATGCATTATTAAAAATCCTGTACATCATTCTAAAACCAAACACATAGAAATTCGACATCATTTTATAAGAGATTGCTTTGAGAAAGGTTTAATACAACCAGATAGGGTAGATACTGATGATAATGTAGCAGATTTATTAACTAAACCTTTTGATGCTGGAAGATTTCAATATTTGGTAACAAATATTGGAATGGTTAATCTCACTTAATATGTGTTTTGGAACATTTTTGTAAAAGTATGTACAGGATAATGCATTGTTATTGGTCTTAGTGATGATTTAGATTTTCCACATTATTTTTCTAACACTGACAAAGGTAAATGTAACGCTGTCAAGTGTTATTTTGCCGTTGTTGGAGATATTATGGTCTAACGCTGACAAGAGTTCCTTCAACGCTGATAAGTGTTGTCGGGACGCTGTTAGCAACAAATGTTAGTTTTGTGGTTTTCATCTAAATGTGCAGGTAATGGTAGCTTTATGCCATTGGATACAGAGTTGCTTATGGATCTTTGAAGAGTTATTTGGACATGTTTTTGTTTATGGATGATGGTTGGAATATTTATATTCCTATCTTGACATAAATTTTTAATGTTCATATATATTGTTGAGAACTCATGTATCATAGTTTGAGGGGAGGTTTAAGGAACCTTTAGGACTCTTGGGTATTCTTAGAATACTCTCATCACAATTCTAGATTGTGTCCACTGGTGAGTATGGGTTAATTTTACTAAACCATGAGGCACTGTAGCATGCATAGTATATTAACTTTGCATGCTGCCAAGACATTTTTGATTTAGAATTGGTTATGGTCTGATGGGAGACTTGGGAATACTTTGGATATGGGTTTACCTGGGAGTTACAGAGAATTTTATGAAATAACTTTGTTGGTAAGTATTTTGGTTAGCAAGGGACTCTAGAGGACATTTGTGTCTATCTTGCTTATGCAAGTGTGTATAAATGGACAGTGCTTGCCGCCCAGTAATTATTATCAACTTGTAAGATATTTCCCTTAGGATAAATTACTTTGTTAAGGTCTTTTTCTTTTTAAATATTTTTATTTTTACTTTTTAGACGCTGACAAGTTTTTCTCCAAACGCTGTTACGTCCAATCGTGACGCTGACAAGGCTTTAGGCAAACGCTGACAAGAAAATATAGCCGTTGGGCGCTGATGGGCTATTTTTGACCGTTGACACCTAGTGGGCCCTACCCAGTTGTTATTTTTTGACTAATTTTTGGCCGTAATTTTGGGGAGAAGTTACTTTTAATTAATGCATGAGATAAGTTATATTTGATTCAAGATTTTCATGATTGCTCTTTGAATATAACCGCCTCATTTTTGACCAATCAAAATCATGCATCTCTCCTATAAATTTGGCTAATCTTTTTATTCTGGGTATTCATATTTTCTTGTCTAAACACTTTTCCTCCTAGATTTTTCCATATCATATAACCTAAACAGCTTTAAATCATGGCACCCAAATTCAACTCAAAGAATTTAACATTGGAGTTCAAGAGCCAACACAATATGATCGCTTACTTGACTGCTGATGATGCTTTATTTCCTCAGTATTCACAGATGGTGGCATTTTTAAATGCATCTTCATTGAGGTATGCACTTTCTCATACACCATTCGTCCCTGTCGCACACATTAGACAGTTTTGGAACAATGTTAGTTCCACAACAACTAATGGAGTGACCACATTAACCTCTACTGTTCATGGAAGAACATGGGTGGTCACTGAAGCTTTGGTTCGCCAAG